>BPLR01021416.1:0-300872 GCA_021605095.1 Caerostris extrusa
CTTCTCTACTCTATCACTGTAACGTAGGGTTAAGGCTCGGATAGATGAGCAAGTGCTGCTTATACATAAAAAGTCTATTTTACAGATAGTAAACAACAACTACTATTACACTACACTACACCACATCACAACACTGTAGCCAGTTTGTGAATGATGTGGGTGAGAAGAAGTCAGATTGGGTTCTGTGACGCTCTACAATCATATTAAACCAGGACCTACGGCTTAAAGTGGATTCGAAACACTAAAAATCCAGTGCACCGCCGGGATTCGAACCCGAAACTTGTGGTACAGAGCGCCAGCCACTCAGCCATCAGGCCCGTTAGTAAACAACTGAAATATTCTACCGAGAAGAGCAGTAGACACTGAACAATTTGTTTTCGTATTAAAAATTGGGCTTCAATCCATTTACATCAAGCCACTTTCGAAAAGAATAATACAAACCCTAAAAATTAAAGATACATAAAAAGTCTAAAAGGAGAAGTAAGCGTGTGCTCAGGACATGAGACCCTTGGCCATCTTAATACAACAGGCAAATATATCCTATGTTGTAACATAGAGAGTTCCAGTCTGAGAGTGAGTAATTGCTGCTTATACGTAATCTATTTTGCAGATAGTAAACAACTGAAATCTTCTACCTAGAAGAGCAGCAGACACAAAGAATTTTGTTGTTTCAAAAGAAGTTGTGTTTGTTGTTGCAAAAGTGGACTTCAATCCATTTTACATCGGGTCACTCGCCAAAGAATAATATAAACCCTAAAAAGGACAAGTAAGCGTGTGCTCAGGGATATGAGAACACTGGCCATCCAATACAACAGGCAAACATTTCTTCTATGTTGTAAAGTAGGGTCAAGGCCCAGACAAATGAGTGAGGTTGCTTATTCAAAGAGTCCTATTTTTACAGATAGGGCATAGGCTATTAGTCAACATGCTCATTTCTGTTGAGGTGTTCGGCCAAGCAGTCATGTGCTGTTCTCAGTCTGAAGTTAGCCACTACCTCTTTAAGTGGTTTGCGGCTGAACTCTTTTTCCAGTTATCCTGATTTTCTTCCATTCTTTATCCCTTGATTTCTAATGGATAGTTCTGGCTGTATGACAACATAATCATTTCAGTATACTTCTCTTAAGGAATGAAGAATTTTCTTTTCAGCAGACAATGCTTACAATAGATTTTTCAGTAAACGCAATGGATTAATCATTGAAAAATAAAATAAGGTCGTCACAACTTCAAAATATGTCCGATTTGCTTTTTGTTTCATAAGTTAAAAGATTTTTGTGTGGGTTTATTAACAACAAGTAATCTAAAAAAAATTTTTTAAGTCAATTCTACTTTTTTCTACTATATTGCAGAAAGTCCTTTATAAATAATTTCCATTCGTTGATTGGTAGATATGCAACTTAAATCTAAAAAAACTAAAATTAATTAATTAAATTTAATTACTGAATTAATATTCGAAAACTGTTAACATCAGGTGTCATCCACTACAAGTTAAAAAAAAAAAAAATGTATTTGAACTTGAGTGGTATTTTTATGAACGATTGAAAATTTGAACAAGATATATATATATAGAAGAGGGTGAGCTAATAGAAGGAATTGAAAAAAATGAAATATTCGCAGATTAATTTCCTCCACGTAATTACATTTTTTAACTTAATGATAAATTGTAATTTACTTAAATTTTTTTGGTTGCATTGTAAAATTGTAAATTTAATAATAGTTGCAATAATAATACATATAATTATTTACAATAATAATAATAATAATAATAATTCACACTGTAATTTTAATCAATTGTAACATATTTAATTTAATAATAACATACTTCAGACTTAAATTTTTTTTCCTTTGCATTGCAAATTGCACATTTTAACACATAAATTTTAATGATTGTAATAATTATATAATATAAATTATTACAACTATTTATTACAATAATAAATGTAATGAATTAATAGTAGTTTTAATAATTGTACAATTTTTAATTTAATGATACTTGTCTTTTGAGATTTACATTTTTTTCCTTTACATTGTAAAATTATACATTTTAATTAATGAGTTTTAATAACAAATGTAATAATTATATTATACATATTATTATAATTGTATTAATAACTTTAATAATTGTAGCATTTTTAATTTAATGCTAACACACTTGAGGCTTATTCTTTTTTCCTTACATTATAAAATTATAAATTTTTAATTTTCTCTCCCTTTTTCTATGTGACTGATAATATTGTTTTCTTTAATTTAATTATTCCAAAACAATTATCTGGAAATACTTTGAATTTATAATTGTTACATTATATTCTATTGTTACAATTCCCTATAAATCAAAGAGCTCATTTTCAAAAATTATAAAAAAAATAATACCTTAAAGTTTTAAGGAGAAAAAATAGCTAATATTATTTATTCATAAACAAATTAATAGTTTTTAAAAATTAGAGCTTTTTTTACATAAATTATATAAAATAGTAGTTTTTGAATACAGAGTAAAAAAATGGTTTATAGTTTATTCTTTGAAACCAAGTTAAGCTAGTTAAATTCTAGAATTATTTCTAAAAGCATAAAATGAGAACTATGAAACGTATAAAAAAGAATGCCGTAGTTTTAATTAATGAAATTAGCTATTTTTAGTTCGCTGTGTTACAAAGTGCCATTATATTCTATTGCTACGCTGTGCATTGTGTTACATTGTATATTCTATTGCTACGCTGTGCACTGTGTTACATTATATTCTATTGCTACAATTCACTAAAAATCAGAAGACTTATTTTTAAAAAAAAAAAATGCCTTGAAACTTAAAGCAGAAAAAATAGCTAATATTATATATTCATAAACAAATCAATAGTTTTTAAAAATTAGCTATAAAGTTTTTTTTAAATATAAATTATATATAATAGTAGTTTTTGCATATAGAAGTGAAAAAAATGGCTTATAGTTTATTCTTTGAAGCCTAGTTAGGGTGTAAAATTCTAGATTTGTTTCTAAAAGCATAAAAGAGAGAACTATGAAGGTTATAAAAATGAGTGCCGCAGTCTTAATTAATGAAAGTAGTTATTTTTAGTACTTTGTGCTACAAAGTACCCATTAACTGAAATGTAGGAAGTGATTAAATGTCAGTCAAAAAGGCCAATTTTTTGCTGCACTAGATTACGAGGGTAGTTACAAAATTCATGTCATTACATGCTCATGTCAAATCTTCCGGTTGTAAGTAATTTATAATATTTTTCTGGCTTCAACGAGAATTATTTTATTTATTATCTCATTGATATTGGTGAAGAATTCTTTATTTTATTCTTTCGTGCATTCAAATTTTAAAAATACAGTTGTCATATAATTATGTAAAAAAAAATCCTACTACAAAAGATAGAGTTAAAAAATATAGATTTTCAATACAGTTATTTTTATGAAATGAATTTTCAACTTTAAAGTTTTAAATTAAATATAATTCTAATTTAAAAATGTTTTGAGTACATCCAACTTTTACATGACTAGAATTGATTATTAATTTTAATTAACAGTAAATGATTTCTTATGTCTAATTATTGGCAATATTCGATTGTTAGTAGGGATTGCAATACCGGGATACCGAATACCGGTATTTTGAGCCATTTGTACAATTTTGTAATACGGCATTCACAAGTTTAAATACCGTTTTTTCGGTATTTACTAGAAATTTAGAATTCTTATATGTGAAATTCTTGTTCTTATCTGTGAATTCTTATTCAAAATTCTTATCTGGAAATTCTTATCTGGAAAAACAAGGTTGTAGTTGTGAAGAAAGTGTGTAATATTTCGATATTTTTTTAAATCGGTGAGTTTGGTATTCACATTGTATTTGCATATCATACTTTGGAGTTCAAAATATTTTTCAGATTTATTTTATATATATACTCATAAATAATACCCCATAATAATGAATAAGAATAACTTTAAAGAACATAAAAAATCAGTTGATAATACTTCGGTTTTGTTTCATTATTTATATGATGAAAAGAATATGGTGGCGC
This sequence comes from Caerostris extrusa, assembly GCA_021605095.1. Lineage (NCBI taxonomy): Eukaryota > Metazoa > Arthropoda > Arachnida > Araneae > Araneidae > Caerostris > Caerostris extrusa. The sequence goes on from BPLR01021416.1 coordinate 4,008, forward strand.
AATGTAAAAAATGTTCAAGAGTTATTAAAGTGAATGGAGAAGTACCACAGACTGAATAGTGATATTTACACTTTTTGTGATTTAAACAAATAAGATGTTCCTTTACTGGGTTTTTTTTTTTTTTTCTTTTTTTTTTTTTTTTTTTTTTTTTTGTGATTCTTTATATACTGTTGTAATTTATAAGTTAAAAGTTTGTTTGTGATATTTGCATTCTCTAATAAAACTGACAAATAGAACAAAAACCTCTGTTTTCTTTCTTTTTCTAAAATTTCTGCTACCGCTATTAAAACCGGTATCCCGGTATTAAGATCTAAAAAATACCGAATACCGGTATTGAACTTTTGGTCCAATATTGCAATCCCTAATTGTTAGTATTAATAGAATGATGATTATAATCACTAGAATTTAATATGGTATATTAATTTATTCTGGGGCATGATGGTCGAAAGAATAGCGCTTTGGCGCTCGGCGTCGCAGGTTTCTAATTCAGTACCAGCGGTGCCATGGATGCTTGTAGCTATTCGGAATCCTCTTTAAACCGTAGGTCCCGACCTAATATAACTGTTGGGTGTAGGGTTGACAACTTCCTTAAGGGGACAGGTAAGCGAAATACTATCTTAGCGATATATCTAATATGATCGTAGACCGTTGTGGGGTATGCTACTTGCGTCCCTTTAAATTACACGTGTCTGGGTAGTGCTAAATGCGTAACAGCGGTGCAGCTCTTGCTTATGGCATGAAGATTGCCAGCTGCATTAGTACAACAACAACATATATTTGCATACTAATTTATTTTATTGTATTCCTTTTATTGGATTCAACTATTCAAAACGCAGAAGACAAATAGTTAACCCCATTTATTGACACAAAAAGAGAAATAACATGATTATCCTGTGGCAATTCATAACGCCTAAATAATTCATAGTTAGGTTTTATCTATTCCTAGGTAACACCTCCAATGACAAGTCATTTTCGCACTTTTTCCATCAATATATTCATAAGTAAAAAAAATATATATTCCATTCAAAATCGTACTAAAAAAGCGGTGCATGGCAAAAAGAATTAATCGACGTATTTCACTTTCGCAACACCTTTACCATTAATATCGATCTCGCTAAAAAATTAAAGGAACACATTGTCCTTGGAAACTCCCAAACGCGGCTGTCAATTTAATTTGAGAAATATATTTTGTCAGTGTCCAACAGTCAGCTGGACACAGGTCATTTCATTTTCCAAAGCTATCGGCATTTTTTTTCGGATGCTCTAGATTCACGAAATCTATCTATTGCGTGTTTTGGAGTTATTTTATCTTTACTAAGATAATCAACAAAGTAAATGTGTTTATTACGTAAATTGTTGATGAAACGAATGGATTTTTAGTTAAATTAAACAACAATGAATGATAGTTTCCATTACATAGTGAAAAAATAATGTTGTGAAAAATTTAAAATTTTCGGCCTTTCTTATTTAACTATAAATATATATGTTCAAATTATTACATATGAAACTTTCTTAACTATATGTAGTTAAGAAATTTCTTAATGATTGTTACATTTGATGATTAAATGATTATTAAATTTTAATTAATAGGTTGTTCTCATACATGCTTATTTGCCTTGAATTGGGAAAATGATTTTTGTTTTACAATATGTTTGGTGCATACTTATATATTTTATTGTATTTAATTATAAATTATATTATGTATTTAATTGTATATGTATGTAATTATAAATAATAAGTAAAAAATTAACATCACTAAGTTGGCAGAAAACTTGGCAAAGATGAAATTAGTGTTCAAAATGATGGTGATGCTGGGGATTGATTTGGTGGAAGTTCTAGAAAAATTACAATATAATATATTATTAATGGTATTTTCTAAATGCTTGGCTTTATATCGTGAAAATTCGTTAATGTTTTGAAAAGTTTAAAAATTTTGGCCTTTCTTATCTAACTATAAATATGTATATTCAAATTAATACATATGAAACTGCATTATAGTTAAGAAACTTTCTTATTAGTACATAAATGATTGTTAAATTTCAATTAATAGTTTTCTCATACATGCTTATTTGTCTTGAATTGTGAAAAGCTTTTGTTTTATAAATTGTTTGGTGCATTAATTATAAATAATTTTAAATCAAAAGATTCGTATCACTAAATTGGCGAAAACTTGGCGACGATAAAATTGATGGCGAAAAAAATTATTTTTCTCAAAATTTCCACCAAATTTTAGAAAAGTACAGTATAATATATTATAATAAAAATCGTGAAAGGAAATGTGTTTATTAACAGTAAATTGGTGATAAAACTAATGGATTTTAGGTTAAATTAAACAATAATGAATGGTAGCTTCCATTATGTAGTGAAAAAGTTTTTAATGTTGTGAAAGTTTAAAACTTTTGACCTTTCATATTTAACTATAAATATGTATGTTCAAATTAATACATATGAAATTGCAATATAGTTAAGAAACTTTCTTATTAGTACATAAATGATTGTTACATTTTAATTAATAGGTTGTTCTTATAAATGCTTATTTGCCATGAATTGGAAAAATGCTTTTGTTTTACAATTTGTTTGGTGCATTGATTATAAATTATACTAAGCAAAAGACTCTCATCACAAAGCTGGCGAGAACTTGGCGACGATAAAATTAGTGTTCAAAATGATAGTGAAAAAAATTATTTTCAGAATTTCCACCAAATTCTAGAAAAATTACAGTATAATATAATACAATAAAAACGTGAAAAGAAATGTGTTTATTAACAATAAATTGTTGATAAATTTACTGTTAGGAAATTTTACGAAGGGAATTTTTAGGTTAAATTGACAATAATGAATGGTAGCTTCCATTAAATCGTGAAAAAGTCGCTAATATTGTGAAAAATTTAAATCTTTTGGCCTTTCTTATTTAACAATAAATATATCTGTTCAAATTGTTGCTTATGAAACTTTAATATAATTAAGAAACTTTCTTATTAGTACATAAATCCTTCTCATGCATGCTTATTATGGCGCCCTGATAACCATTTGGCTAGTAGCACTCTGGCCTTTGTAACCACAGGCTTCAGATTCAAATCTGGTGGTGGTATGGATGTTTGTGAGTTCTTTTGGAATCCACGTTAAACTGTAGGTCCCGGTCTAATTAGCCCAAAGTGTGCACAAACTGACTGTAGAGCGACAAACCATACATGCTTTATTTGCCTTGAATTGTGAAAATGCTTTTTAAATTAATTTGATGCATTGATTATAAATAATATTAAATTAAAGATTCATATCACTAAATTGTCGAAAAATTGGCGACGATAAAATTAGTGTACAAAATGAGGGTGATGTTGGGAGGTGACTTGGTAGAATTCTAAAAATATTACAATATAATATATTATTTATATTTTCTAAAGTTGGCTTTACATCACGAAAAATCGTTAATCTTGTGAAAAGTTAAAAGTTTTTGCCCTTTCTTTATCTAACTATAAATATGTATGCATGTATGCTCAAATTAATACATATGAAATTGTAATATAGTTAAGAAACTCTCTTATTAGTACAATTTTAAATGATTGTTAAATTTTATTGAATAGGTTGTTCTCATACATGCAATATTGCCTCCAAGCTGAATTGCCATTTTGCGAGTAGCTATTACACTCTTATTGTAGATTAATACGGAGATCCTTGGCCGCGTGGGACCTCCAGCTCCTTCATTGTTAGATGTTGAAACATAGCGGTGGTCTCACGCCCTTTGAGTTAATAAGCAAAATAGATAATTAAATGCCCTTTAAAAAAGAATTATTTATTTAATAAAATTATAAAATGAAAAATAACAAAAATTTCAAAATTGTAGAAATTCATGAAATCATGCATGTAATCAAAAAATAAAACAGAACTCCAAGGTCAAATTAGAAGAAAAAAAGCTTATGAGAAAGCGAACGTTTTTCATCTAGATAGTTGTGGGTAATAAATTCATCAGGGAGTAGCCATTATTATTATTTTTTTAAAGTTAAAACAGGGACTTCTTGAAGTAGACGGGTGAAAACTGACGAGATTAACTTTTGTGTGCACGATATAAAAAAAAGTGATAAAAACAATTGTTTATAAGCAATAACACGTATTGAATATTCTAAATGTGTTAGTAGAACAAACTAGAAACGCAAACTAGTCTGTGAAAAGGATATATTTGTACAATTTTGTGTGACTCAGGCAAATTTACTTGTAATTCCAATAGCCCTATCCAAAGATTATTGCATTTAGTAGTTCCTGTGTGTAGACTTATTTACATTCCATATATAAAATAATGCTATTTGAAGTTTGAAAACTTTTTGCGTGATTAGCTTCATTAGAACACTTATTACTACTTAAAAAAATACACATTCATTATATGTATTTTGACATGTTGCGTGTTTCAGACAAACAAATGATATTTACCTTAGACTTAAAAAAAAATATGTTCGTATTTGTTGAAAATTGCACTTCTTTTCAAAGTCATTTTATTAGTTCTGAACATGAAAATCTTTTATTTTAAGCTAAGATTATATTTATGTTATTAATTATAAAGCATGATCCAAAAATCGATATACGCATTAATTTTAGTAATGAGTTAAAAACACATATTGGTGTTCCTAAATATAATTTTCCCTTACAAAAACTTTTTTTTGTTATTTCCAATGGCAAGGCAATAAAGAGAAGGAAAAATACAGAATAAAAAAAAAGATTTGCACAAAAGAGTTCAAAAAAATTAAGCGAAGTCATTGCCTTAAGAGTTCTCTAACTCGCCAGTATCTCGCCGTCTCCGGATTCGCCATGAAGTGTCAAGGAACGATGAAGATGAGCTTGATTCATTAGTTGCCAAACTGCCAATGCGATGTAGATGTTCAATAGATGTGTACTTTTTTATTGAGATAAGTCACCAGCATTCCATCGCAGTACATGCAGGCCAACCAGACGATCATGCCGAAAACTGTAGACCACTTAGCCATATAGAGCGTTGCTCAGGTTGCACTAGGAGGTGAGTCTACATTGCATACCTTATAAAAAAATCTTTTCTTTCAACTTTTGTGATCTTTATCCACGAAAAGGATAATAAGCAATAAAGCTGTTGTTATTAGATGTAAAATATGATATTTTCATATATGAAATCAAAATGTCCGATAAGGATTTTTAGTCGCAAACTGATGGAGTCCATAAAATCACTTTAGATTATTAAAACCACCTGACAAAGTTTGTTAATTTTCCACAGACAAAAAGAACAAAATAAATGTTAGAGCAATTGCTTGGTATTTTTCTATTGGTTCTGTGTCCTATGCATACTGAGATCGAATATTAAAGATAATTTTGTAGTACATTTATTGATGACTTAAAAATAACCCGAACAGAGCTTAAGATCGTAGTAAAAGCCAAGGAAGTAACGAGATAGTTAGTCAGGTTATAGAAAACATGACGACGGCATGGATACAATGCAATCAATCTACTTTCTGAAGTAACGAGCTAAATTTAATTAGGTTAGAATTTTTCACTTTGGTTTCAAAAGATTCCATTATGAGGCTATTTAGTTACATATCTAGAGTCGAATTGCCAAGAACTGTTAAGACTATTGGGAGGCAGAGAACTAGTAGAAAATTCTTTGGGCACAATAAGTACTTCTTTTGAACATGATATTCAGGTGCTGGTTAAAGAAATAAAGCTAACTAAAAATAGGAATCACGATGATGACATGAAAGTAAGACAACCAATCTACTTTTTGTATTAACAAACTAAACTTCATTCAGTTCAAAATAAGGCTATAAAAAATCATGATCATCTTAAAATCAAAGGCCATAATTGGTTCTTTAACTAGAAATGGATTGTCAACAATTCTTTTGACTCGCACTAGTTTGCAGATAGAGCTTACAAGATGTTTTGAGTACAATAAGGTTTGGTTTTCGTTTCAGCCTGATATTCATGAAGTAGTCGAAGGAACACGAATAAATAATATCAGTATAAAATATATGTTATTTTTCAAAGAAATGAGGTTTTCTTATACATCAGGAGGGAGGCTATACCGGCCATGAGTCTTCTGGCAGCCCTATAAAAATCAGTCTTTTTGTAAAAGTTGTTTGGAGAATAGTTCAAAAAAAGAGAGCGCGTGGCAACTTATCAAATGTTCAAAATCCATAAAAGTGTCTGAAGAACGCAGAACCTGAATGTCATTAATCCATCTCTACTCAATTCCATCTCTACTCAATTCCATAACTTTTTTTTTAAAAAGTTACTATAATATTACATTAAAGATTATTAGTTAGCAGTACTATTTGTTTTTCTCGTTATAAGGCATTTGTATGCAGTGGAAATTGTGTGCATGTAAGAAGTATGCATTCTAATTGATTTTATTTAATTTGAATAGAAGAGTGTACTTATTATTAAACTTCCAACTTCGTTAATGCGTAGATAAATTATTTTTCACTTGAAATCCAAATCAAGAATATTAAAAAAATGGGCATCTCAACAAGAATGAATGATCTTATAAGAGTTAGAATTGTAAGTTTGTTTTTTGCAGTGTATGGCGGGAAAGGTGAACGTCATCACATGAGAAACCATCTACATGGTTGGATAGAGAAGATGTTAAAATATTGATTTAATCTAACGAATGGTTTATGATGTTACCGGACAAAGGAAAAATAATGAAAAAAAGCGAATTTTTGTCCAAAACAAAATTCCGAATTCCGGTGATTTCATTCATTATGTTAAGTGCTACATAGTTATATTTTTTTATATGAAATCTATTATGGTATTTGAACAAGACATTCGACAACCATCACTTCCGCTAGCTACATGGAATTCCTAGTCATATGATGCATCATGTGATTTAACGGCATTTTACGCCGGGTGGCACAATAAGAGAATGCCAGATAGGCGGGACTGCTAAAAGAGATGATTTCAGTGATTGTTTGGTTTATTGATAAATTATGGAATTTGTATAAATCATGCATTATAATCATTTCCAACGGTTTTTTCAGTTTTTACGCCTTTTTAAAATCCTTCGCTAATTGACATTTTTTAAAAATAATAAGAACATTTCTTGTCTCAACAAGAATGATTCAATTGTTCTATCAATGATATTAATTAAAATTTCTGTGAAATGGTGATGAGGATTATATTATTAAATTATGATTATATTATGTTATTAAATTATGATCATGTATTATAATCGTTTTCAAAGATTTTTTTCAGCTTTCAGTGCCTTTTTAATTTATTTTTCCAATTGACATTTTTGATAAATAAAAAGAACATTTCTTGTTGATAAAGATCTCAATTAATATTTCCGTGAAATGAGCTTAATAATATTTTGATAAATTTATATTTGCTGAAATATGAATTACTGAATTCATATCATTTTGCATTATAATCGTTTTCAAGACTTTTCAGTTTTCAGTGCTTTTCTAAATCATTTGCCAATTAACATTTTTGTAAAATAACAAGAACATCCTTGTTGATAATGATCTTAATTAATAATTAATACAGATAATTCCGTGAATGTGCTTAATAATAATTTAATAAGTTTATTTTTGCTAAAATAACAGTTATGGAATTTATTTAAATCATATATTAACCAGGGTTTAATCCTAATATTAATCCAGGGTTTTATTCTTTCAGTTTCCAAATTCCTGAACTATATCAATAACCAATTATAAAACAATAAGAAAATCATTTAGAGAATTAACACAGTTTGTCAATATAATTTTGCAATTATAAGAATGTCTGAAATGATTAGTTCTTGCATACCATTTCAGTGACATTTATTCTCCCTTTTAAATTTGCTGATTTTGCAGTTAAATAAACTCATATATGTAGTGATAAATAATACCTTAAAGTTGTTAATATTATTGTAATGGCATGCAAAAACCCCTTCTACATTATGAATTTAATGACAGGTTCATTTGCCATTTTTATTTTTATTAATCCTAAATGGCAAATGAATCGGATAAAAAAAAAAAAAATGGTGAATAATTTAATTGCCATTTTTATCATTTCAATTCCAAATTCCAGAACTATATTAATAACCAATTATAAAACCAAAAACAAAAATCATTTAGAAAATTAGCACAGTTTGTTAATATCATTTTACAATTATTAGAATGATGTCTGAATCAGTTTTTGCATACCATTTCAGTACCATTTGATACCAACATACCATTTGTTTCTCCATTTTAAATCTGCGGATTTTGCAGTTAAATAAACTCATGCATGTAGTGAAAAATAGCATCTAAAAATGTTAATGTTATTGTAATAGTATGCAAAAAACCCTCTATATTATGAATTTAGTGACCGGTTCGTTTGTCATTTTTATTTTTATTAAACATAAATTGCTAACGAATCGGATAAAAATTGCAAATAATTTAGTTGTCATTTTTATCATTTCAATTCCAAATTTCAAAACTATATTAAAATATAAAACGATTACAAAATCATTTAGAAAATTAGCACAGTTTAATATAATTTTTTGCAACTCTGAGAATGTCTGAAATGGTTAGTTTTTGCATACCATTTCAGTGGCATTGATTCTCCCTTTTAAATCTGCTGATTGTGCAGTTAAATAAATTCATGTATGCAGTGAGAAATAATATCTAAAAGGTGTTAATTATTTTAATGGTATGCAAAAAAATCCTCTATATTATGAATTTAATGACAGGTTCATTTGCCATTTTTATTTTTATTAAGCATAAATGGAAAATGAATCGGATAAAAAATGGCGAATAATTTAGTTGCAAATTTTTATCATTTCAATTCGAAATTCCAGAATATAGAAATTCCAAATTCCAGAACTACATTAATAATCAATTATAAAATAAAAACAAAATCATTTAGAAAATCAGTAAAGTTTGTTAGTATAATTTTGCAATTATAAGAATGTCTGAAATTGTTGGTTATTGCATACCATTTCAGTGACAATGATTCTTCATTTTAAACCTGCTGATTTTGCAGTTAAATAAACTCATATATGCAGTGAGAAATAATACCTTAAAGGTGTCATTTCTCACTACAATATTTAATTGGTATGCAAGAAACCCCTCTATATTATGAATTTAATAACAGGCTCATTTGCCATTTTTATTTTTATTAAACATAAATGGCAAATGAATCGGATAAAAAAATGCGAATAATTTAGTTGCCATGCTTTGTTTCATTTCAATTCCAAATTCCAGAACTATATTAATTATATATTAGTTCTGAATTCGGAATCTGAATTATTAATTATATAGTTCTATATTAATTATATATTAATTCAATTATAAAACAATAAGAAAATCATTTAGAGAATTAGCACAGTTTGTTAATATAATTTTTAAATTATAAGAATGTCTGAAATTGATAATTTTTGCATACCATTTCAGTGACAGTGATTCTCCATTTTAAATTTCCGGTTTTGCAGTTAAATAAACTCATGCATGTAATATCTAAAAGGTGTTACTGTCATTGTAATAGTATGTAAAAAAAACCTCTATATTATGAATTTAATGAATTTGATTTATATTTAATAAAAATTAAAATGGCGAATAATTTAGTTGCCATTTTTATCATTCCAAATTCCAGAATATATTAATAATCAATTATAAAAACAATAACAAATTCTTATCAATCACATGAAAGTGTACTTGCTTCGTTAGAAATTCCTCACATGTACTTTGCTTTTGCTGAAACAAACCTCTGTGCATTATTTCCGAATTTTCTTAATCAAATATTTATTTTAGTAACAAAGTTGGTAGTACACTTATAAATTCATTGCATGCAACCCTTTTTGGCCTACACATAAAATATTTAAAGCGACAAACCGCTCATTAATTTTTGTTCAACAAATAATTCCAGTTATTTAAAACACAACTTTCATCTTAGACCTCTTATTGTAACTGTAAACGTAACTGGGGCATAAATAATTGGCAAGGAGTGATGCTATGTTTTTGGTGCTGCACAATATATTCAACCCCAGCGCGATCTCTGCTCGCTCCAATTACTATGGAAGTCATTATGGTAAAGGTTCCTTATTGGTACTTCATTACTTTTTACTTCCAATTCCTTGGTACTTCATTATTTCAACCCTGTGGAAGAATATTATTGAGAATTTGAAGTATTTTCGTTTATTAAGAACCAAATAAACGACACGAGCAGTTAGAAATAACAACTAATTTAAATATAGTTATTACCTTATATTTTATGCTAGATTTTTAGTGTTTTATCTCTATGACATCTGAAATAAGGTGCGATTAATGATATGTATTATATTTAATATAGTGTGAGACTGGATTATTACTAGTTAAAATGTAAACATTGTGATTATCAGGCGTCTTCGGTTAGTAAATTGTAATATCAGTGCTTTTTTCCTTACGAGGGTTGGCATAAATATTAACATTAATGCATCAAGGAAAGTTTAAATCAAATAAAGATTTTGCACTGGTAGGAGCATTGTCTGGTCTGAATTTGAGTTTTTTTAAATTAATAATTTTTCTTTTTTTGTTATTGTTTGAACAATCTTCTTTTTTATTTATAATGGAAGAAATACGTTACAAAGATAATGAAAAATTTGAATTCACGAAATTTTTACACTACAATTGTCAATTTTCTTCCATTATCTATTTATTAACATAAATCTTTAAAGAAACTCTATAATTAAGTTAATATTTTATTCCCATCAAAATACCCCATTATTTTTCGTATAAAATTTACAGGGTATTAAGTTTTAATCAAATTCATTTAAAAATTTCATTGATTTATACATAAATAATATAATGATACCAGAATTATAATGATAATTATGATACTAGAGTTATAATGCCTAGTGCAAAAGAAAAAGCAATAGGGCTTTTCGAAACGCCGTTCACTAGTACAAAATGTTGCTTCCAGATTACGTCAGGAAAGGGGTGTAGTTATACATAAAATAGGAGAGGGACATTAAACGTATCTCAGGAACATGTTTACTAGCTGTCCACAAAAAAATAGATCAGTTTTTCCGTTAGATATGACACATATGACAATACAGAAAGTTCTGCTTAACCACCTTTGTCTCCAGCTTACAAAGTGCAAATTATGAAAGTTATACAGCCGGATGGTAAATCGTCATGTTCAATTTATTTCAACACATTTTAGTTTTAATTGAAGATAAGGAGATACTTTGATAGTACTTCAATAAAGAATCCATTTTTCACGTATCAAGGAAATTAAATAGGCATAACTTCAAAATACAGAATTCGGAGAACCCTTTCACACAAAGTGTGGTCCGCTTTGTCATATACTGACATTATTGGGCTATATCTCTTCGTTGAACAAACAATAATCTGTGACTTATTTAGACGAGCTAATACTGTAGACTGTTTTCTAGTTCCAATGCAATCAACAAGCTGATGCATCCTAAATTTGGTTATAATTATAAAAAAGTTTCTAGATATGAGCTTGCCCTAACAGATAGTATGGTATAATACCATTATTTTTAAGAAACATTGCTTCACTTTTTTTCATATGATGTGTGCCAAAAGTTGACAACATGACCAGCCCTATTTCTTTCAGATGTGTACGGGTTTCACGATCTCTGGATGACTCGGTGATCTTTGCCTTCATTTTTAGTGTTCTCTCTATTATCTTTTCATTATCTTTGACCACAGCAGTCATCATTTTCGTGTCAAACTGTGACAAATCGTAATCCTCATGCATTTTAACGTGTCAACGTTTTGCATTTTAACGTTTTTGTCAAATGTCAAAGCTGACTCCTAAATCAGTCTTATTTCTCATCATTTATTTTGTTTTCATAATAAGTTTTTGATTTGACTAACAATATAAATTTTTTGTGATTTCTTTAAAAAAATTTCATTAATTAACAAACGCAGTCTCTGACTGGCATATTTGCGTACTTGGTAACCCATGTTTCGCGAAAAGAGGATCCTGGTGATTCAGTCCAGACGTAGTAGGTCAACACAACTCTTTGGCCTCTACTTCTGCAGACGGACGATGCATCTTGATTCCTGATACTGACGTATATGATGTCCTTAGGATTCAAGCAATAAGTCACTTCCTGAGCATCTCGCTGTGGTGATCATTCCAGGGAGTGATGCTGGCAATATAGATCTTGTGCAGGAATATGCTTTCCTTTGTATGCCTTTATGGCGTGTGGTGCCATCCGATACCCTAATTCTGTCTTTATGTCATGAATTCTCTCTAAACAATCTTGGCATTCCGATGAAGCCTAAATTTGGGGGATGAATCGTTAAGTAAAAATGAATAGGATCCTAACATGGATCGTTAAGTAAAAAATTAACAAAATCCAAAATTTTTTAATCCATCCGTAACAATTAAAAAAAAACATATGTATGAAGAAACAGATTAAACAGGACAGATTTATCAAACTACCTTCCACTCCATCTAATAATATATTTAAGAAATCAGTCAGTGTACAGATAGGGAGTTCACATGCATAATCGCACGATACGATTAGGACGGGAAGTCGAAGTATAACTGCCTTTATAAACATTTCGTTGTCATCGTTATCCTCTTTTTTTTTTACTGAAAGGGCTATCCTACAAAATGAATGACCCTCTACCGAAATAGGCAGACGTAAATAAACACTGGAATGAAAGAGAGAGAGGTTAATTTATTAGCTGACCGTCGGTCCAGTGACCACGATCCCAGTCGGCAAGGTCCACGCCATCTGTCATTGCTGTCTGGTGGTCGCCGTAACTGATTGCGCGAATCTCATCCATGTGTTGCCGGTCCACCTAGTGCTGACGCCGTCGCCTTTGTTTACATTTAGACACGGCCAAAGGAACGTGACCACACTATTTGCCGCGGGAATCTATGATCTTTATTTTTTATGTAATAAATAGCCATTCAATTTTTAGAAAGGGGTGTTAATTTAACTAATATACCGTAATTTCATCCGTATAATGCATGAGTTATACGTTAAAAGCGTGTAGTCCGTGAATTAAACGTTAAAATTTAATGGTGCGGATTATAGGTGATTGTGTGTAAACTGTGGATATTTTTTTTCCGAAAGTTTATAAAAATCAATTGAATAAATCACAATCCAAAAAAATTTTTTTTCTATAAAAGATTGATAACTATTTGATGGTTTATTTTTAACTCTATGGTCATCTTCTGACTTTTGGCGGGACCTACAGCTTAAAGGCTTCAGATGCGAACCATTACAAACATCCATTGTGGGTCGTCGGAACTTGAACCCGAAACCCTGTGTCTCATTTAGCCACTCGGCCATCAGGCTCCCAACTGTTTTATGAGAGAAACTGTTTTCTAAACATACAGAAAGCGGCCTTTGTGGCCTAGTGTCTAGCGCTCTGGCCTTTGGTACCCAGGCTTCAGATTCACCTGGCGGTGGCATGGATATTTGTGAGTGTACCTCGGAATCCATGTTAACGCTGTAGGCCACTCCACTAGCCCCTCAAAATGGGCGTAGAATGACAAATAACCGTAGAGTGACTAAAACCAAACCTAAACATGCAGAAACTTAGTAATAGAAGACAGTTCGGCTTTTTATAAACGTTGACAAAAAACGCGTATCCGACGTGCAAAATGAAAAAAGTTTGAAAAGAAATTTTAAAAAGATTAAAAACACGCTTTACAAAAGCCAAATTAATGCCTAACTGTTATATTGATCAAGTTTTAACTCATTGTTATAATCAATATATCGCAAAAAAAGAATATAATTGTGAAAAGAATCATTTAAGTAGCAGGGAAAATTTGTAAATGAATATTAAAATAAATTACCATAATTTCTTGCCTTATAATCCTTGTTTCATATATTGAAAACCTTAACATTTTCCTTGTGTATAATCTATGGCCAATGTTTTATTTATTTTTTTTTTAAGTAAAAAAAAAAAATCGGTTTTATAAAACCTCCACATAAAATTGTGTAGCAAAAACAGAATTGTTTGTTTATATTTCTCTCATTTATCCTGGCGGTGGCATGGATGTTTGTTAGTGGTTCGGAATCCACTTTAAACTGTATGTCCTGGTCCATTAGTCTAAAGTGCTCGAAAAGTATAGTGCCGTAGAGTGACAAACCAAACCATTAAAAAGTATTTCCAATATTTTTAGCAGGGTTTTTATTCTGGTTCACAAAAACAGGCAGATACTTTGAACATGACCTTCAAATTCTTTATTTAAAAGTAGTTATTTCAGTTTAGTAATTAGTATATCCATTATACCACTAACTAAACATTACAAAGTGCATCGACAATTTTGGTATCTTCTTTTACATGTCCATCAATTTTCTTACCCATCTCTTGAAAACTCCTTTTCCCTTATAAAATTCCATGTCTTATATCTGAGGCCTGATGGCAAGCAGTGACTAGCGCTCGGTGCCATCAAACCCTCAAGAAAAAGACAAAACTTATTAATTAAAGTTAGCATTATGACATCTAATATGTATTTTTGAATTTAAAATATATTACATTTACTTATTGTTCTCAAAGTCTGGGCACTCTGATCTAAGGACATCCGCTGCTATAAAAAAGTAGATATGAGGGCCCTGATGGCTGAGTTACTGGAGCTCGGTGCCATAGGTTTCGGGTTTGATCCCCGGGCGGTGCAATGAATGTTTGTAATGGTAAAAATCATCCACTTTAAACAGTAGGTCCCGGTATATATATGACCGTTGAAAGTGGGGCGGACAACACTACCCCTTAAAACGTAAACTTCTCTTTGTCTCAAACACTATAAGTCAATAACTATTTTTTCCTGATGGTCCATTGACTGGTGCCCAATGCTACAGGTACAGGGTTTGATCCAGGGTGGCGCCATGGAATCTTGTAATGATTCAGAATCCACTTTTAGGTGCCAGTCTAATATGATTGGGGAGCCTTGTGCATAGAACTGACACCCTTATCCCGTAAAAGAAAACCATCTGATGCCTCGAAATTTTTTGGTAGGCAGATGGCGAATATCCTAGCCATGAACCATTGGGCGCTGGTTCACTAACGAAGAAGAAAAAAAATCGATATCTAATAGCAGGGAAACAAAACTATTTTCACTATCTTAAAAATGTCTCACTAGACAAGTTGATTGTTAAATTAGCAGCCTGTACACAGGGTTTGAGAAGTGTCAATTAAGTTATGCATATCATGTATAGCTAAATTACTTTAAACCCTGTATGTCAATCATATTTTAAAATAAAAGCTAATATAAAATATCTTGAAAATTAAATCATGAGTTTAATTTTAAGAATCAGCCGAATTTAATATGTGTATGTCTTCTCATCTATTCATTGAGCTATTTATACATAAGATTTATTTTTATGCGTTTAAATATATTTTACTTCTACTATTTTAAAACTTGCCTTTTACGAAATTTTCACACATATTTCTCAGCTCATGCATTATAATATTTCAAAATGGTAAAAATGAGGAAAGATTTAACAAATGATTCGGTCTAGAACTCAAAGCTGGTCTATTCCTGTTCTCTTCAGAATTTAATAACAACCTGTACTATTTTTAATGCTCTCTGCACCACCGAACCATTAGTTTCTCTGCGAGTGTGGTTGGCGCCTCATTTGAATATCGCTCTTATGCTAAGTATTCTGTGGCAAAACGTGATTGCAGTGCTGGTGTGAAGTTATTTTTTTTCATAGCTTTCTTTCGGTTTGTATTTGAAATATACATAAAAGAATGGTAAGGTTTATATTATATATGTATATTTGTATATATATATGCATGCTTGTATGTATATTTGTATACATCTGTATGCATGCATGTATATACATATTTGTATGCATGTATCTATGTATATATATTTGTATGTATGTATATTTGTATGCATGTATCTATGTACATCTGTATGTATATATATATATTTGTATGCATGTATCTATGTACATCTGTATGTATGTATATTTGTATGCATGTATATCTGTATACATCTTATATATGCATGTATATGCATGTATATCTGTATATATGTATGCATATATATCTGTATATACATCTGTATGCATGTATATCTGTATACATCTGTATGCATGTATATCTGTATACATCTGTATGCATGTATATATCTGTATGCATGTATATATCTGTATACATCTGTATATATTTGCATGCATGTATATCTGTATACATCTGTATGCATATTTGTATGCACATGCATGCATGCCTGTATATTTGTATGCATCTGTATGCATATTTGTATGCATCTGTATGCATGTATGTCTGTATATTTGTATGTATCTATGTGCATCTGTATGCATGTATATCTGTATGTATATGCAGGCATGTCTGTATGTATGCATATTTATATCTAAATGTCTGTATGCATATTTGTATGTGTAATATATTTATAGATTATATCGGGTGTAGTGTGGGGGTGGGTGGGTGTGTGTATATATATATATATCCTCATAATGTAAATGAGCAATTGAAGATTTCTTTAATGAGATTAAATTTGATTCCATAAAAACGTTTATAAATGTTTGAATGCCATTAACAAAATTCACTGATAGTAACTAATGGAAAATCATTGAGGTATTTTGAAATTTACTTTTTCACAAATTTCGTATACAATTATTTTATTCAGAATTATATATATCACTAAATCAATTGAAAAACTGTACGAATAATGAATGAAATTATAGTTACAACAGCAGCTAAGTAGAAAATTGATGGTAATTTGTAATTTATTTAACATGTTCATAATACTTTTTCTGTAATTTTTTTAAATATGTAGGTTTTAAGAGAAAAATTTAGTATATAACAATTAAATTATAACTTAAAATATATATTAAGAACTACATGTTAATATCCGTGTATCATTTATTTTTATATCATATAATTTTTAATGAGTACATTGATGAATGAGGTGGTATATGGGGATGTGAAGCAACAAGGACTATAATATTTGAACACTTGGTTTTTCCTAATTTTTAATATGTCACTCTCCACAACGCTCTACGATCGTGTTAGACCGGTACCTAAGGTTTAAAGTGGATTCCGAACCCCTACAAACATCCATGGCACCACCGGGACTCGAACGCGAAACCTGTGGTACCGAGCGCCAGAATGAGTACATTTTATAACTCTAAAAGCACTAACTGTCATTCTATGTGGAAAAAATAACCTAAATATTTTGCTTGCGCATTAAAATAAAATAATAAATGATCTTTCTAATTTATGTGACTAGTGGAAAATTGCTTTTAACATTAACAAAAGGGACATTAACATTCTGAATTTAGAAACAAATTCCAAGGTATTTTATCTTCCTCAACATGTAAACTGAATTTTCATTTTAACTGTGTCAAACAAAGATACCGAAAACATTAGAAGACTCTACCACTTATAACAAGAAACTAAAATATGAGTACAAATAATAAACTCTGATTTTCACTTCTATGCTCCGTCTTGTCCTCAACTATGTGCGGCCTGATGGCCAACTGGCTAGCGCTCTGGCTTTTGGTACCACAGGCTTCAGGTTCGAATCCTGAAGGCGGCAGGGATGTTTCTCAGTGGCTCGGAATCCACGTTAAACTGTAGATCCCAATCTAATTAACCTAAAGTATGCATAAATGTACCGTAGAGCAACAAACCAAGGCAAACATCCCCTATGCTTACCCTGTATGGGCACCTGCAGCTAACCATAATACTAAAATCTTGATGCTCAACAAAATATGTCCATTAGACGAATAACGAATGACAACTGGTTCATGAGAAACGATGATATTCAAAGATCCATCTACTTACTCTGATACATCTCAAAGTACTGGAAAGTTCCAGAAGTATTCTTCAATAATATTGATAACCACTAACATCTGGCCATTTCAGATTTGGTTTGGTTTGTCATTCTACGGTCATCTTGTGCACAAAGCTAAATAGACCGTGGCCTAAAGTTTAAGGCCATTCGAGAGGTCGAACAATATGAACTGCGCTCTAATTTTAAAAGACGTAGGAATATGCTGCTCAAAACTCCTACTTAAATACAATTTTTAAATTTTTATACTTTTTTTTTTTTTTAATTTTCACTAACTTCCAAAATTTCTGGGCATTGCCAATGTTTTCATTTTGTTATATTCTTTTAGAATCACTGACGGGGCCAGTGAGCTCCAATAATCTTCAACATCATCAAAAGCTGTATAAAGAATATTGCATTTATTCATACTTGTTAGTAATTAAGTAAATTCAAATAAATGTTTAACTTTTTCTCTAATTTTTATTGAGTGAACCTTAAAAATATGTTTACATTTCAATCTAAAAAAAGTAGTTTTTTTTTTTTTTTTTTTTGTAAACAAAGCATCTATAACAAAAATCCATTAATTTATGAAACAACAACAAATATTTTCAAACAAAAAACAAATCACGCACCTAATATCCACTGAAACAAAAACTAAAAACTCAATTTAAAACGCTTATTTGTGCGTGCATCAAATTATATTTACTTAAATTCTCTACTATTTCCATATTGACATCCAAACTAACCTTTAAATAAACATTGCCATCCATCACATTAACTGGGCATTCCATGCTAATTCAATTGTCATAAGGCTGTGATATGCGATCCCATTAAGAATTCTGACATTTGCTGATTGTTATCAAACGCAACGTAGTCTCCAAGCAACTGTTCAGCAAGGCATATTTTAAGCAGAGTCATAATAGCATTTAGCTATCTACTGTTTAGCCGGTTCTTGCCTCACATGAATAATTAAAGCTAATAAACGCAAACTCATTGATGTTATTTAGACCAAGGGGGAACGTTGAATAGCATATTAGCATAATTATTCATTATTTATTCTGTCTAACAACGGGCGCCAGTAAATTATCTTCCAAACTACGTGATGCCATTGGGGTTTTGTTATAAGAAAATCATTGAGTCATATAGGCAAAAGTGCTGTAGAGCATGTGAGAAACGAATTTATAATTAAAAATTTAATCTTTTTTACTAATTAAATGGTGGTATTTAACAAATGATATACTATTTTTGTCTTCTACATAATAACATAGAGGAAAATGGTGATATTTAATTTTGCAAATTGCATATCCAATAATGGCTCTGTTTTGACTAATCCTTTATCGTCTAATGACTGTTTTCACGCTTAGCTGATGCGTTGAAAGAAATATTCCTAATAATGTTAATGCTCTACGTTTCAGCCATTAAGAGAATAATTTCGAATGAAATATTTATGTTTCATTTAACACATGCACTAAATGTTCACTGACATTTGCTAATAATTTTTTATTTGAAATAAAGAGTAACCTTGAATATCAGCAGAATGTAGACCCGTTATACATGATGACGTTCAAAAATTAAAACAGCAGTATTTCATTAGTGTTAGGTTTTAGTGTCAGTATTTCTTAAGATATAGTTTAGATATGATTAATAAAATACGACTATGCCATCAGCAATAAAAACTTGACATACAACAGTGGTTTCTCAAAGATTGCGCCAAGATTTACTGATGCGCCCTAAGAGATTTTCAGATGCCCCCAGTGGTATTCCAGAGTGTCAGTATGTGAATATTCTAGTAAGTATGTGTCAAGATATAGTGAAGATGAGTATTCCAATATCCCAATGAGTATTCCAGCAAATATGTGTCAAGATCTAGTGAAGATGATAAGTCCATTATCCCTATGAGTATTCCGGTAAATATGTGTTAAGATATAGTTACTCTTGTCGGTATCTCCATTCAAAGATAGCTTTCATCACTAACAACTAAACTTTCTGATTATTTTTATCCCTTCTTTTATTCACGTAAAAAGTGCCAAACAGCGATAATGCGCCAAAAAATATTCGAGAAACTAGGAACAGTAATAACTTTTATAGTTGGCTACTAGAAACATTAGTATGTGTTTTTTAGTGTTAAAAATGTTCAATGAAACCACGCTGTCTGTATGGTTTGTAGCTCTACGGTCATTTTTGCGGACACTTTAGGCTAATTAGACCGGTATCTATAATTTAATGTGGATTCTGAACCACTCACAAATAGGGATTCGAATCTGAAGACTGGTACCAAAGGCCAGAGCGCTAGCAGATTAGCCATCAACGCCGCCTGTAAGTATAATGTTATGAGGAGTTAATAATGTTTCAATGTCTATCATTCTTCAAAAAATATCGTTTAAAAATAGTTGATATGCT
The DNA here is from genome assembly GCA_021605095.1 of Caerostris extrusa. Lineage (NCBI taxonomy): Eukaryota > Metazoa > Arthropoda > Arachnida > Araneae > Araneidae > Caerostris > Caerostris extrusa. The sequence goes on from BPLR01021416.1 coordinate 24,093, forward strand.
TATGTTTATCTGTATATTATTCAATTAATCTCCTTTTATATTTAAAATAACTATTTAAAAAAACAGTGATTCCTAACTTATTTTTAAAGAACAGAATTTGAAGTATTCTAAAAAAAATTTCTATTCACCTATTTTAATTCAGGTGTAGGTGGATTATTATATTTAATATGAAATGTTCGTAAATTACATATATTTTCTCAATAATTTTGTAGAGTTTCAGGTTTAAGATAAAATAAAACATCTAACATATGAAAATGTTTGTTTTAAAAAAGATTTTTGTAGTTTTTTTTATTTTCAAATTTTTTTAATTTTAATATTAACTTAACTACCGAATATCTTTTGAGCAAAATGAAACCAGAGATTGTAAGACTGAGATGTGATTAACATCTATTTTTTTTAGGATTTTGCTAAATAAAATTTTGTATCCTAAATGCCCATAATCGACAAAAATATGAAACAAAATATTTATTTTTTAATCAGTATTTTTAATGACACTATGATACTATTTTTAAAAGAAATTAAGAATATTCTGAAACATTTCACGAGCTCATTTATTACAATTTTGTATCAATAAAATTCCGAATGTTACATGTTTTTCTTGCAATCAGGGGGCAATTTCACCAATTACATACTTTCCCATGTCTTAACATGATAGTTTAGCAATCACGTGGTAATTTTTCAAATTGCAGAACTTTCCCATGTCTTAACATGCCAGTTTGGACATTAAAAAAAAGCATTCTATTATTGATTTCTTTTTAACTAAGCCTATATTATATATATACTTGTTGTTTTGACTTTAAAAATACCTTTGTTGTTGTTATTTTGCGTTATTTTTACATTCGTAAAATAATAAAAATTTAACAAAAGGGAAAAGCAGAAGTCGTCAGAATAAAAAGATAAAAGAAAAAAAAGTTGGAAATAAATTGAGATTTAGATTAACGTATTTTCAATGACATTTGAAAGAAACATTTGAAAATTGATTAATTCAAAAATTGTTGAAATAACAAACCCGGAAATTTTTTTCAAATGTTACCTTCACAAGATAATGATAAAAGAAGTAACTGACTTATTGACTCAAAATCAGTTACAATCTTAAAAAAAGACCGTTTTAGTAAATAATATATTTTTTTGAATTCTGTGAAATAAAATTTTTACATAAAAGAAATGAGTCAAAATTCTGTGCATGTCAATGTAATTAAAATTAAAACTTTAATTTATTTTTATCACAAGTAAAAATAAAAATGATAACATCACAATACTGCTATTAAGAAATAAAAAATTTAACTTCTATGAATAATCATGAATGTGTTATTATTATTGTTGTTGTTGTCGTATCACCTGAAGAGTATAAGAAAATCAAATATCGTGGTGCTCCCGAATAATATTGTTTATGTTGATTACCAGCTCAAAATATAAATCCCTCTTCCGAGGGATGGTCCAGACAATGTATGGCGGCTGCAAAAGCTGGACAATCAAAGACATGATGAGGACCAAACTCGACGTCTGGGCAGTATCTTTCGGTATCTTTTAACACCATAGGCAAAAATTTTATATTTTTGTGGTGCTTCATCCTTAATCTTGTGAGAATAGTAGCTGTTTTTTTCTGTCGACATTTAATTCTGTAATTTGGTACTTTAGTTTTGACCTTAGAAGGAATTATAAGTTTAGATTTTGCCAAGGCATTTACATCAGCAAGGAAAATAGACATGGCAGTCTGATCCAGACTTCTGGCATTCTTCGCCAAAGAATCTGCAATTTCATTAAATTCAATCCACATGAGCAGGAATCTATTGCAGGATACACATTCTGTGCAAGCAATAAATTTGTTCTAAAAGAGATATAATGTTCAAGATCATACTTGTGAAACCTTTATTAAGAGTCTGTAAGTCATTCATAATTGTGTTTTAAAATAATTAACTATAGAAAAAAACCATACAATTCGAAAATAGGAAAGCATATGCAAATTATCCTAAAAAGCACAAAGTACAAGAATCAATTTATTTACCAGGACCAAGTATGTAGAAATTTATAGATAAATAAGTTCAATTTTTTTGTCTTATTTTTCTTTGAAAAGTTTAAGTAAAATTATTAAGCATTCTGATATATAGCTAAAAAATAATTAATAATAAAACGGAAAATCAATATGATTTAAATCTTAAACATTATTTTCGAAAAGGAAAAGATTATTTCTTGAAAACAAAAAATATGAAGCTTTGTTCAAAATGTGTTATTTAATGCAGAAAAAAAGTTTAAATTAATTTTTTAATTATAATCAACTCAGGTTAATTAGAACTTCGTAAAATATTTGACTCTCTTTGTTTTAATAATGCTTTCCTTATATAATCAAGATTTTTTTTTTTTTTTTAATTTTTAATAATAGAAAAATTTTAAAACCATGGGGCATCAATAAAGTCTTTTAATATTGCGAAAGTCCTTTATAAATAACTAGACTAATTTCTCCCAGAATAATTTTAATAATTTTTTTGTTTATATTTCACTCCAACACAATTAAAAAAAAAAAAAGTGATGCACTTTAAACATTAACAATTTTAGTTAATACGATAAACAAGTTTGGAAAAATATAATTTTAGTTCTGTGATTAACAGGTTTTGAAAAAAGAGGCAGGCACATGATTTCTGTCAAGTAAGAAAAAAGTGATTGGATCACAATTTAAAAAGTCTTTTTATCCCATGATCCTCTGCTGAAACGTCACAGTTTGTAATCCATAAGTTAACAGCTTTTTTCAAAAAGATATTTTGAACAAAAACAGTTTGAATTTATAAAGCGTTATACAGAAAAAGATATCGTGACCAAGTCCAATCTTAAAAAAAAAACAGATGCGTCAAAATATTTGACATGTATCCAGATATCGATTCTAAACATTTTGTTATTAAAAACTGCATTACATGTCCAAATATACAATAACTAATTTATTAGACGTATGTCATTAAATATTCATATTTTCATTTGCACGTATTTTCTATTTTCATCGTTGCTTTTGTTAAAGTATTTATTTTTCCGTTCTGTGATGCAATGAAAACTGTCGTGTAAATTTTTGAAAAGCTCTTTATTTTTCTCTGAAGGTTACAACCCTATATTTTGTCATGAGAAATTGCACGAAAGAATGGAAAGAGTTAAGGCGTATTGAAAAAGTTCCTTTACAATTTGTTATCGACTAGTTTTTAGTTATAATTTATTATTGATATGTTTTTAATTCCAGTTTGTTATTTATTTGTTTTTAATTTCAGTTTGTTATTGATTTGTTTTTAATTAAAAACTTGCTGCTGTTTTCTTTTGATTAATGCATTATTGATTATATATTAATTTGCTAGACGAAAGAATTGAGTTTAAATTTCAGTTAGAGCTTGATGTCTGAGAGGCTAGTGCTATGGCGCTCGGTACCACAGGTTTCGGAATCGAATCCCGGCGGTGTTGTGGATGTTTGTAGTGGTTTAGAATCCACTTTAAACCGTATGTCCCGATCCAACACGATTGTAAAGCGTTGCGGGTGTATTGTTACTTCACGTCCGTAGCTTATCTTTCAAGCTGCACACCTCCTGGGTAGTGCTAAGTGAGTAACGTCGGTGCAACTTGTCTTAAGGCATCAAAAACAACTGTCTAAGTGTTTTCCAGCTGCATTAGAAAATAAATAAATAAATACATTTCAGTTATTGAAAAAAAATTTTGTCGAGGTTTTATTACAAAATTGTTAAATGGATCAGAACACGGAAATAATATTTGAAAAACATTCTTATCTGTTCTTAAAATAAATTAATTTACTGATATGGATACACATCCTACAGGTTTAAACATTTCACTGTATTAATAGTAGGAGGCACATGATTGGCTGTCAGTAAGAAGCACGTGATTGGATCACAAGAAAGTCTTCTGTTATCCCATGATCCTCTGTCGAAACGTCACAGTTAGAACAAATCCCTACATGCGCATGAGATATATTATCTCCTGTTCTGAATGAGAGCTGTATGTATTTCATTTTTAATAATGCCTTTTATTGAAGTTTTAGTCTAATTAAAAAATTTGATTACTTTTTTTGCTATGAAATTTAATTATAATGTCAGTGCATCGATAAGTGTTGATTTTCAAAGCATTGACAGCGAAATATAAATTTAAAAAGTTATTTTTCATTTGATTTTTAATGGATGCCTTTTTATGGTATATTTAATGGTACCTTTATATACACGATTGCTTTGGTCGTATTTATATATATATATATAATAGTCGTATATACTGATTTTAGATAAATGTTTTGTATTTTGTCTTAAAAAATTTCGACTTACAAAAACAAATAAACGAAAGTAAATAAAATAAAAAATAAACATTTGATGCTAGTTTAGAAATAAAGGTGGCGTCAAATATTTTTGACCGAGGATTGACCTCCAAAATTGTGTGGACGCTACCAGATAGTGCTGCATTATATCAACTTATACCGTTCAACCAATTGCTACTGAAAATTGGTAATAATATGTATTAGAATACGAAAATAGACTCGCGCTGTTACTTGCCACCCGATGGTGCTGCAGCATTTCATCTTATATACCATTCCAACGAGATCCATGAAAATTAGTATGCACATATATTGGAACATGGAGAACACATTCGCGATATGTAATTTTCGGTACTTACGTATTAACGCTACCTTGGCTACAGATTTGGCGGTTTTTAGTGGCGCCAATCTAATAGCTACACATTTGGCGGTTTTAAGTGGCGCCAATCTAACAGCTACAGATTTGCTGATTTTTGACGTCATTTTTAGTGCTACGAAAATGCGTATTTGGGATTTGCCAGAAACAGAACAAGATGCAATTTTATTTTTCAGGAGTTTGAAATACTTTTTACCAAAAAAACGAAAATGTCCCAATTTTGACATGAAACTTTTTTTTGGTAAACGTAAGTTTTGAAATGCAATTTCAATCAGTGTGCTTATCATGGGACTTAAAAAAGACAACTGGTTTGAGGGAAGCAGAATTCCATTTTAAAACCTCCAAATCTGTAACTGCGGTTGGCGTTCAAAAGATAACTGATTGCGCTTGCGAACAACAAGATTGCGCTTTATTGGCGCAACTGTAAGGTAGCGTTAATACGTAAAGTACCTAATTGTCTATAATTCATTTTTTGACAGGGTATGCTAGGGTCAGCTAGTTATATATAGATCGCCTTTTTAGGATATATAAGTTTATATAAGTATTGAATCCCTATTGCACAATGCATATGTTACAAATGTTTGCTTGTAATTTTGTAAGAACATACATTTATTTTACAGATTAACAGACTATGAAAACAAAGTGAAGAAAAATGTCCTTTTTTGGCTGCACAGTAGATCTACCTAATTATATCCTTACCAGTTGTATCCTTAGAAAATCATAAAACATGTTATGTAAAAGTGTTTATATAGTAATTATACTAGTAAATATGATAATTTAAGTGATGCCACTTATGATTCGCATTGATATATTTTCTCGTTTTTATATTACATTTGTATTTGCATTTAAAAAATTTTAATGAAGATGATGGTAACTGAAATCAAGTAATTAACATCTTTATCCTTATCTGCATTAACTATATTACCTTTTTTTATTCAAATTTAATAATCTGTAAGAAAAAAAATTTTTAATTTGTCAATGAGCTGTCATGATATTTCTTAATAATCGATCAATAAAATATATATCTGCATTAATTTTTATCAAAATTATATATATACATAATTTATGATAAAAATTGATGTGATTATTATTAAATTTAGTGTAATGCTTAATTTACACATTTCAACAGTAAATCGATGAAAAATAATGATAGTATATCACTATTTTTTTATTTCAAAAAAAATATATAAGAAATCTATTACAAAAAGGTATAGTATTTTATTGGACATATTTGATTACTTTTTTTTTAACTTTTAATGATTAGGACTAATAACTAAAACTGATAAATGACCATTAATTTTATGTTTAAAAGTAACTGAAAATGTGTTAGGATTTATTTTGGATTAGCATATTTAAGTTGTGTACTTAGAGTAATAATGTCGAAGAAAAGCTCGTGGATAAATCAATGTTTCCAGACGACGTCAAAAGGACAACAGCCATGATGACTCCCGAACCACCAAAAGTCGTGCCAACTACAGATGCACCAACCACAACAATCGCAACAACGACTAGTGAGGTTGCAACTACAACTTTAGAGCCTACGACAACGGAAGAAGCTACTACTACTCCAGAACCAACGACAACCACTCCGGAGCCTACTACTACAACAACTGAACCTACAACAACCACTACGCCAAGTACCACAACGACAGAAGCAACTACAACAACAAAAGCCCCGACAACCACTACGACCACTACCACAACTACTACCCCTAAGCCTACTACTACCACTACCAGAAGAACCACTACAACAAAACCACCAACTACAACTACTCCTCCAACAACTACGCCAGATCCTTCAGGTATAGATAGGGGTAAAATATAGGGGTAGAATCCAGTAGATTGTTTGGATGCAAATCTCCTCAAAGAATGCTTATGCTTTTGAATACTGTCTAGTTTTATATAGAAGTAGAGTAAAGGTAGACATTAGAGCATGGTAAAATGAACTTTCAAAGAAAACTTCCTAGCATCTTGTTTTGAAAATTATGTAGTTTGTAGTTAATTTGTGTAGTTAAGTTATGTAGTTAATTTGTGATGTATATAATATGCATGTCTTTATTGAAACATTTCATTGATTTGTATTAGTTTAGAAAAACTTATATTTAATGTAGCCGTAATCAAGTCAATAAAGAAAACTGTTTTCCGTAATTTCTTTCATTTACATTATAATAATGTGACGTCACACGAAATATCCTACATAAAACTATCTTAACGTTAAATATTTAAATTTTTTAACATCTGTGATACTAAAAATTGATATTTTTAGCGTCATGTCTGCAATTACCGTATTTTCTAACGTAAGGGATATCTATTTTTGGGCTGATTTAAAAAAATACTTTATTTCTTAATATTATAATGAATTCACATTATAATATAATAATATAATAACAATAAGGTAATAAATAGGTCTATCAAATAGGTCTTTTCAACAACACTTAATGCAGTTGAGAATTAGTACCGACTTTGTAATCTTTTTCAAAACCCAAACATGCATCTTCAGAGCTAATTGAAGAGACACTTGAAACCTCCTCTAAAACAGAACTTGATTCCACGTATAACAAACTATCCTTTATAACATCCAATAAGTTATTATCGGAGCAATTCATAATAGTAAGTTATTTCTGGACTATTACTGATTATCACTGCCATTTTCAGACAAAGTAGGAAAAAAGGAAATCTGATTCTTTTTAATCACAAAATTAAAAAGAAACATCTATGTCCATTTTTGAGACCAAAGGAAAAACGTTGAACAATACTTTAGAGATTAATAGGAGAAATTCTAAATTTTACGTTATAAATGGAGCAGTTTTAAATTGTATGTTGTTATTATTGGAGCAATTCTTAATTGCAAATATCAGTAGTCAAATAAGGTAGCAAGCAAGGAATCGGATTATTTGAAAAAAAAAAAATCCAAAATCAAACGACTGATTATAAGTATACTATTTTTTGGCCAAAGAAAAAAGTATGTCTTTTACGTCAGAAATACGGTAATTGAATTAATCTGCATTATGATATGGAGTCCAAATTTTCCATTATGGAGAACAGCCACATAAATATAACTACTAACTTACAGATACGCCGCGTTATTCAGCCACATCATCGTTCCACATTTCTGACCTAACTGCTGCTGGTACACCCGTGTATAACGATGGACCGGTACATTCCTCTGAAGATGGTCCAGAGGGGTTCGGATACATCAGCGGACTTTGGAGACAATGAAGCAAAACCTGAAAGATCCTGCCTGAAACTGAGCGACCTGACCAAGACAGTGAAAGGGAAATCCTCAGAAGAAGAGCACAACAAATGCTGGCGCAATCCTATCAATTGTAAACATGGTTTTTCCGCCAGCATATTTGGGAAGTTGATTTTTGACAGAAAGGATGACAGTAAAAGATATCTCTTTAGTACAGGTAAGATTTAATGAAATCTTCTACTTATTCTCCAACTGATTAAATAAATTAAATCAAAAATTTTTAACTTTTTTTAAATGAATTCAAATTAATTTAAATTTAATTTTAATTAAAATATCTTAAAATTGTTCATTCATTTATTTTATATTTTTTGTTAATTTAAAAAAAAACAAATTTTAAATGGCTCCGCTCCGGAAGCAAAGGGTTTTATTTTATAAGAAAATTCATGATAATCAAAACTTAATAAATGTTAAATAATTTTATTCATTTTTTAAAAAAAAATGAAAAAAAATAATAACATTCATTATAATGGTTAAAATTAGATATAAAATCAATCATGTACAGACATTAAAAATACAAGGCAGTTATAAAGGAATGATCAAATTTGTATTTGAAGAAACATTACATATATTCATAAGATTCAAGTTTATATTCCAGCCTCTTATGTTTTGGAATCTGGTAGCTGAAGGCTTTGGCCCAAATCGTGCCATTAAATTCAGAAGCAAAAAATTTTAGTTTTTATTCTAGCCACTTGGTACGTGTTTCAAACGAGACAAAAAACTTAAAATGTTTTTTTTTACAAAAGACTAATTTTTAAATCATTTGTAAACATTTAAAAAACCAAACTAATTAATGTTTACTGATTAATGAAAAAATAGTTGATTGAAACTTATTTGACTTAATTTTTTTGAACGAATATCATTTTTAAGAGCAAAAAACGTATAACGTTATGAAATTAAAATTAAATTCACAATAGCAGTTAAAAATTATCTTTTAAAAAAAAAATAGTTGATTATAACTGGCTTACTAAACGTATAAAAATATTGTTTGAAAAAAAAAAAATGGTAATAATTTTGTTCAAGATTTCATAATAAATTATAAACAAAGGATATAACTATTGTAGTTACTTGGAAAGAACACCTGAATATATTATAAACTCAATATTAATGATTTTTCAGGAAATTTAGTAACAATCATTTCTTTAAAATCTGGCAGGAGGAGATATAGAAGGTGTTCAGGTGTAGCTGTATATTATAAAGGAATCTATTTGTATGCAGTAGTCTCAACAGGAGAAAAATTATGGTCTGTTTATGTAGCAGGGCTTGTTCTCAACGACACATGGAGTAATGTTGCTTTTACATGGAGCCAACAAGATGGTCTGGATGTAAGTAAACTCAAATTTTATTAACCGTAATTAAAATATGTGACAGTTAAAAATTTAACAAACTTATAAGGAAAAAAAAAAAGATAAAAAGTTAAGCCATTTATTAGAAATAAATACGGTAAAATCTCAGAAATGGACTGTTGGCCATTTGGAACGTCAAAAATTCTTTTTCGCCACTGTCAGAACAGAAATGGCAAACAGTACAAGAAATCCAGGTTACCCTATTTGACGACTTATCGCTTAGTTGGCACCTTGCAAAAACGCCTATTTTTGATATTTGGCTATAAATGCATTAACCACTGTAGTTGGAATATTATCTTTGTAAAATAAATTATTATATTAAAATGAATAAAAAATATTCATTATAATTTTTCTTTTAATTTATTCATTACTAAAATTTTAAATTTTTTATTTTTTATTTTTAGTAATTTTTATTTCACTTGAAGGATTTACGATTAAGACTTTTAAATTTTTTTTAAATCTTAAGGACAAAAAAAGAGCAAGATTAAAAATTTCTAAGCCTTAAAAATAAATACATTAATTGCTGTAGTAGGAATTTTGACTTTGTCATATAAATTACTCTATCGAAATTAATAAAAGCCTTCATAACTATAAAATTTGTATTTTTGTTCTTTTAATTTGTAAAATTTAAAAAAAATTTTTATTTTTAGTAATTTCTATTCACGAATAATTTACAATTATAGCTTTTTTTATAATTTTTGAATATTGTCACAGTGACGCAAAAAAAAAAAAAAAACAACAACTAAATTTTAAAACTTATTTTTGTTGCATTAGAGCACATCAAGCTGCACAATTACATAAGCACTTGCCGTCACTGTAACGATGCACAGTATCTTTAATTTAAAGATACTGTGTGTATCATACAAGTACTACACATCGTTTACGTTTCCTGTAAATATATACTTTTATTTGTGTTACCATATGTGTAATTGAATTTTAAACATTTTCAGCAAAAATTCTCCTTCTGTGTCCAGTTTTCTACCATTACGATAAAAATTATTTATATTTCTTATATAGGCCATGAATCTTTTCAATCCGCCTTGGCTTGTGTCAAAGTGTGTTAAAAGTGGAGGACAATGATAAAGTGTTAACATCAGTGGCATACGAAACTATAGATGTTCTCTATCCCATCTCACATTGGATCCAGGATTTATATGGATCTTGTGTTAATATTGGAGCCAGTGTTCATTGGGAGCTGTTCTCATTTAACTCCCCTGTTGGTGCTCTTGTGTCAGCTTTCGACTGTGAAATCTCTGTTGCCTGGTTGGCTTTATTCAACCACAGAGCCATTTAGTGATTCTCTAAAGTGGTGCTTCTATCAGATTCGTAAAAGCAACTTTTCAGGCTATAGATTTTACATGTTCCTCTCGTTCTAAAATTATTGATGACTGTATTAAATTTCTAGGCAATGTCTATCAAAATAAAATAATCGCCTCGCAGTGGATTATTATATTATGAAATAGATAGAAACGAGATTGTTGCTTTCTTGCTACTATTCGCTTGGCTCTTATTCAACAACAGAGCTGATCATAATGATTCTCTAAAGTGGTGCTTCTGTCAGATTCGAGGGAGCAGCTCTTCAGGCTATAAACTTCCCATGTTCTTCTCAAACCAAAGATATCGAGGACTGTGTTAATCTTCTGGCACGATTATCGGATTAAAATAAAACAGTCGTCTTGCAGTGAAAGAAGTCCATTACGGAATAAAGGGAAACGAGGCCACTGACTTCCTACCAAAAAGAAGGGGCCTCTATTTTTCAGCTAAATAACCAAGTTGGCCTATCATTCCATTAGGACGATAATTAAAAAAAAACTCTTATTGGCTCCTCCTTTGAAGATATGCTGCCTGTAGAAATGGTCAAAGCTTGGTACGATCCTATTGATGATATCCTTGAATTGCCTATAGAAAAATCAGTGGCATTACTACGGCTTTTCTGTGGTCACGATTGTCTCCGCAAACACCTTCACAGAATTAAACTGGCTCCTGACCTTCTTTGTCTCCTGTGTGATAACCAGTAAGAAATGGATATGCCTCACCTGTTCTGCTTCCTGTTTCTTTATGGAAGCATTGTTGGATTGCCAGACTTAAGTTGATGGATGATTAACTGATGTCATTTTTTTCTATCTTGTTCATTGTATTTTCTGATATTTTTTTGCCATGATATCTCCTGTAAACAAAAGATATCAGTCATTGACAACAGATAACAGAAAATACAATGGACAAGATACAAAAAGGACATCAATTAATCAGAACATTAAAAAAAAATTATATATGTATATGTATAATTCTTCTTTTGAGATTTAAAAAAAATTATTGCTTTGTGCAAAATGATTGTAAATAAAAGTTGGTGAGTGATAGCTCATTAAGTGAAACCTTATATTAGCTATTTACAACTATTTTAGTTATATTAGGGGAATCATCACTGATGTACAACAGCAACTTGAAATACATTAATGAGAATGGCTAAAAATTCATTCAAAACTTTTTTTCTCTTTATTCCTTAGCTTTATATCAATGGTAAGAGAAAGGCTTTCGTAAAGTATCCAGAATCTTTGCCTCAACCTCTTCGACAACCTCTGAAACCTCTCCAGCTGACAGTGGGTGCAGAAGAGCTGCTAAAAACGCCTATCACGACTTCGTGAGAGGGAAATTGGACGAGAGTTCGTCACTTGGCAATATAAAGTGTCCCACGAAAATGCAAGCTATTTTCTAGGCGGTCTGGGTAAGTGGAAATATAATTTGAAAATCAATTATAGCAATAATGTTTGAAAAACACAAATAAGGTAACGGCTACTATAAAAGAAATGCAAACAAAATTAGAATTCCAGCAACTTTAGTTTAATTTATTATCAATAAACTCAAATTATAGTTATTCAAGATTTGCCATTGTCTATAGAAGGGGAATATTAGAAATTGCCATTTATTTATTAAAAGCGCCATTTGGTTTTTATTTGTAAGAGTCATTGTTTAACTAATCAGCATTTAATTAACCTCTTGCTAACTGCCCCAGCAAGTCATCAACTAAATTTTAGGTATCTAACTACTAAAATGATCAACATAAAAATCGTATATCATTAAAAAAAATCGTATATTCTACGATAAAAAAATCGTATATCATTCACAGGCAAAAACTAATACTTAGTATTTTCATTATAAAATTGTTTAATAAAATCCAAACAATATTGTGTGATAGCATTGATTTATATTCTTGAATTACTTTATAGAAGATATTTTATTACACTATAGAAGAAATGCAAACAAAATTAGAATTCCAGTAACTTTATTTCAATTTATTATCAATAAACACAAATTATCCTTATTCAAGATATGCCCTTGTCTATAGCAGGAATATGAAATTGCCATTTATTTATTGAAAGCGCCATTTAGTATTTATTTGTAAGAGCCTTTGTTTAACCAAGTATAATTTAACTGACATTTTGCTAATTGAACTAACAATTCATCAACTAAATTTTAGGCAGATAACTGCAGCTAAATGATCAACTTTCGTAAATCATTCACAGACAAAAACTAATTTTTAAAAGTATTTTCATTATAAAATTGTTTGATAAAATCAAAACAATATTTTTTTTGATAGCATTGTTAAGTTTTATGTTTTTGAATTACTTTTTAAATTGAAATAAAAAATTTCTTTCAGAAATTGATCAATTTTAATCTACCTTATTCCATACATACATTTATTTACATAAAAGATCTCTATATTGATCTGTAACGTAATGTGTCTTCGAAACTTTTTAGTTTATATAAAAAATAATGATACTTAAAAAGAACAACATGATTTAAATCATAAGACATGTTTTAAATGTTTTAAACATAACATGTTTTAAATCATATGTTAAAACATAATGTTTTGACTATTGATGTTAAACATAATTAATAACATGCTTATCAACATAACATGTTTTAAATCATCATGGAAACAATACATATTTTTATGTGGGTTGCTCACGTAATAAATCTGGATATATGCAATATTTAGATCATACCTACTTAATAAATCTGTATTGATTCCATTATGAGAAATAATGAGACTAAATTATCCATTAAAAATTATAATAAAATGGAAATAAAATACTATTGATATTATCATAATAAGCCATTGGTTTTCATTATAATCGTAATTGTTCAACAAATATTTCTTCTCAAACCCTTAGAGGATAATAAAAAATTTTGTCATTATTTTTTTTATCTACTATTGTTGTTTGTTTAAACATAATAACTAATCATTTAAATCAGTAAAATATCTTTTCAATTGTGGCAATTGCTTTTAGAATAATAGCATTTAATAATAACTCTTTAATAAAAGCCGCAAGATATTAATAAAATAAAATATATGAAAAGGAACTAAGTTTTTATATTTCTCTAATCATTTATTTTTAAAAACTTATTTATTTTACATTCTATCAGTTAAATACAGAGAACCTCCATTTGCTAATTTTTATAATTCCCGTTTTTTCTGCCTTGATTAAACATTATTAACTTTGCATACAAAAAAATTTGCATTATTAAATTTCCTTCCACTGTCAATAGCAATATAAGAAAAAATTTTCAATACAAACATATTGTAACCATAGCAACGAAGCGTGAAGCGATAACACACATATAGAAGTATTTGACGAGATGGATATGTTCCGTTTATATTTTTTTTTTTTTCATGGAACTACACTATCACGTAATCCATTCATTAGAAACTTAAATGGATTAAGCAAGGCAGGGGTATATTTATTACTAAATTCTGAAACTCCGTTTAGCTAGAATAAAGCGTAATACGGTTTAGTATGAGTCTAATATTCTATTGCATGACTGACTCGTTTTTAAATGAAATAACTAGGTGAAAGATCGTGCGATATCGATTTTATGAAAACAGTCATTAACTAGTTATCATTAACAGCATTAACTGTTATGAAATATTGTTGAAGTTTTTAAATATATTTATTAGGTTCAAATAATGTAATATATCTGTATCTAATGATGTAGTACTATAGTCTATTCTATGATTAACTTTGAATAATAATAAGTAAGCAGAAAACTCTGGCGCTTGATGTCACCACAGGTTTCGGGTTCGACTCCCGGCGGTTTCGTGAATGTCTGTAGTGGTCCGGAAACCACTTTAAACAGTAGGTCCCGATTTAATATGACTACTACTACTACATCACACCACACCACACCACATCACTATGCCTATAGTTGAGGGCCCCTATACAGTTTGGGAATGATGTGAGTGAGAAGTCGGATTGAGTTCTGTAACGCTGTACAGTCATATGAGACCGGGACCTAGTGGATTCTAAACCGGAAACCTGCGGTACCGAGTACCAGCGCTAGCCACTGGGCCACCAGGCCCTTAATTTAATACGTCTGTAGATCGTTGGGCATATGTCTGAAAAACCCTACCCCTTAAAAGAAAATCATCTCCTGTCTCGAAAACTGCTAGTAAGCAGACGGCCATGGCCCCAGTGGCTGTTACGCCAATGAAGAAGATTTGATTTGTCTCTCTACAGCATTTTGTACATACTTTAGGATTAATTAGACCGGGACCTACAGTTTAAAGTGTATTCGAACCACTAACAAACATACATGTTACCGCCTGGAATACCTGAAGCCTGTGGCACCAAATGCTAGAGCGCTAGCTAATTGGCCATCAGGCCGCCCAATGAAAAGGAAGAATCAGGCGAAAATGCAATCGTTCTATAAAAACTGCAACTGGATGAAAAAAACCAATGCAATGTCAGTTTTGAGAAAAAATTATTATTTGATGCTCTTTAAACATTGAAATTTTCAAACGAGTTCTGTGTTATATTTAAATTATTTTATATTTGAGTTCTGGTTTTTAGTTTATTATTTCTAAAAAGTGAATATTTTGGTTTTATAATTAAAAACACCTGAAGTAAAACTTATTCTGATTTAATGAATATAATATCCTATAGGTGACATAGTTTCAGTGGGTTAGCCAAACAAAGTTATATAATCAGTTGTATGAAATAATAAGTTCTATTAAAAAAATTATTTATTATCAAGGAGATGTTAAAGTTTTTAAGCAAATCTGTGTTATACTGAAAAAGCATTACATCTTTTACTGAATTTTTGATTTATTGTTAGAAATTTGTTTACTGGCACAATGCATATTTTAATTTAGTAATTTAATTCGATTTAGTACCTATGATTATTTTCATTTCTTTATTAAATACGCCATATGAACACATATTAATTTTGGCCCTTTTAAATATGGTAATAGACATATTTTTTTTTTATTTACTTATTAAAATTGTATAGTAATATAGACATATTCAGCAAATTTATAAAATTATTACTTGATATAAAGGGACCTGATGGCCAAGTGTACAGTGCTTGGCTCATCCTCACACGTTTGGATCCATGGATGCTTGTAGTGATTCAGAATCCATTTTAAACCACAGACGCCAGTCTGACATGGCTGTAGAGCATTGAGCGGAAGGCCTTGACCCATTATGGGATGTAGTACCAAGGAATTGTTAGCTTATTTGATAAAAAAATAAGACAAACATCAACTTTTAAATGAAACTTTTACCCTCAAGAAATTAATGGTACGTTTTTACGTACAAATCATATATATATATACATATATATATAACATATACATATTATATACATATACATATACATTTACATTTTCATTGAGGTTGAAACATCATATCTAATTATGCCATACGTCATACTTTTTGGCACATGTTTTAAGGTTGACCTTGCCATACTAAATAAGTGGCGTTTTAACCAGAAAACACTGATTAACCAGTTAAAAGGAAAATTGCTTTGTTGTGGTTTTAGTGGAAGTTAATGATGTTATGTCTTTGATCAAATTAGATAATTATTGAAATATCATAAATGAAATGAGGTATTTTCTGATTTTGTATGCAGCTGATTTTCTATTGCTTGACTATGATTGAATAGGCAATTAAGTAAAAGCTAAAATTCAATACTCATCGTAAATTTCTTATCATGCTCATGAATATCGTGTTCTTTTCAATTAATTTATCAAACTTACAGATGACTTTCAATACAGTAATAATATGAAAGGATTATTCTTTTAATATTAGATTAATAGAATTTTTAATGGACTATTTTTTCAAGAAAATTAGATTACCCACTAGTAAATTATCCAACAGCAATCTTTTCATTAAATTTAATAATAGTATTTATTGTTGTGTATTTTATTTAGATTAAATAAATTGTGATAAATATTATATTAATACATGCACAAATTTTAACAATTGTTTATATTACTTTATTATTAATTTTTCGATAATAATAATATTGTTAAAATTTTAAAATAATTACTTTTTTGTTTTAATGCTTTCAAAAGATCGGATAAACGTGGTATTTCTAAATATTTATAATTAGAATGCACTAATATTTAATTAGAAAAAATTATAATTAATTTTTATCAGTTTTATTTAATTTCTATTGCTTGTGTTCATTATTAAATCTTATTGAAATATTATGCAGAAAATCAATAACAATTAAATAGAAAATCTAATGTTTATAAAATTTTATAATAGCTTTTCCACTGAATAGTAAGATCTTGAGTTTTATATTTTAAACATTTTTGTAGTTATATTTATTATGCATTAGGATGAATTTGTAATTGTTATTTTTTTTTAATATATGAAATATTTCAGTTCAAAGTTTATTTTTAATGTATAAATTAACAGTATTTCATAAATTTGCTTCTTTTAGTATAGTCCACCAAAACATCAATGAAATATTATTTATTTCATAAAAGAAATATTTTGGAACAATTGGTATGATTGTATATTTTATTTTAGAAAATGAAGTATTGATTAATTAATGAGTTAACCATTTAATCATTTGAGTAGTTCTTTCTAGTATGATTTTGCGTAGATTAGTATTAGAGTTAAGATCCAATGAAATGTTCATGGCATAAAGAATATCTTGGAACAATTAGTATGATTGTATAGTTTATTTTGTTAATTAATCATTTGGGTTCTTTCGATTTTTGCGTAGTAGTATTTGAGTTAAGAAGTATTGATTAATTAATGAGTTAATTAATCATTTGGGTTCTTTCGATTTTTGCGTAGAGTAGTATTAGAGTTAAGATCCAATGAAATGTTCAATGGCATAAAGAATATCTTGGAACAATTAGCATGATTGTATAGTTTATTTTAGCAAATGAAGTATTGATTAATTAATGAGTTAATTAATCATTTGGGTTCTTTCGATTTTTGCGTGCAGAGTAGTATTTGAGTTAAGATCTTCAACTGACATAAAGAACATAGCATGATTGTATAGTTTATTTTAGCAAATGAAGTATTGATTAATTAATGAGTTAATTAATCATTTGGGTTCTTTTCGATTTTTGCGTAGATTAGTATTAGAGTTAACATCCAATGAAATGTTCAGCTGACATAAAGAATCTCTTGGAACAATTAGTATGATTGTATAGTTTATTTTAACAAATGAGGTATTGATTAATTAATGAGTTAATTAACCATTTCAGTTTATTCTATTTTTGCGTAGATTAGTATTAGAGTCAACATCCAATGAAATGTTCAACTGACATAATATCTTAGAACAATTAGTATGGTTAATTTATTTTAGCAAATGAGGTATTAATTAATTAATCATTTGAGTGTTTTCAATTTTTGATTAAGTAATGAGAGTAGTATTAGACTTTAAAATCAAAATCAGCATTTTTTTAACATTTTGATTAATAAAATTTTAATGTGTAATTAAAGAGTTTTTATTAATTATATTAATTATTGTTGTTAAATCGAATGGTTAATTTGGGTTTTTTTTTTTAAGTTTAATAACTTCCTACATTAAATAAGCGAGTAATTTTTAAACTACCGGTCAAAATGAATTATTCAAAGGAAAAAATATATTACTTTTCATTCAAATATTTATTAATTTTTATGAAAACAAAAATAAAAAGTTATTTTTATCTTTGCAAATTTATTTACTCTAACTTTTAAGAGGGAATGCTTTGAATGAGTAAATCTTCAAAACAATAAAGATAGTTAATTATTTAATTGAGTAGTTAATTAATATAGTTAATTATTTGATTAATTAACTAGATTAATCTACTTAGTTTAATTAGTAAAAAACTTAGTTAAAAAATTTTAAATGAATATTCATTATGTTCTGTCTTTTATTTTTAACCAGGACACAATGGATCTTTCAAACATAGATACAGCAATGACAACTATCCAGCATATAACTGAAGTTACAAAAGATATCAACAAAAAGATTCCTGGTAAGTCAATGAAATCAATTGATAAAACGTGTTAAAATGCAGCACTACTTTTTCAGTGCTAATTACATATGTTACTTTTATGTAGTATGAGTCATTTATTTTGTCCTTCTATGATTTTAAATGGATAACCATGCAATTAATTATTGTTCAATGGCATAAGAATATCTTGGAACAATTAGCATGATTGTATAGTTTATTTTAGCAAATATTCTGCATGAAATTTATGCCTTTCATCTGTAGGATCGAAGAAGTCTTCGAGCGAAGGTTCCAAGAAAGAGGCGAGGATGATGACGATATAGATTTGGACGCAATGAAGAAAAGCAACCTCAAGAACATGGTGGCCATCGTCAAGAAGCTCGTCAACAGGACATCTGGACCTTTCAGCCCTGGGGTGGAACCAGAAGATCTGACAGTTCTTTATGTAAGAATAACCAGAAATTGTCATTACACTAATACACATGCACACCTTCTGTACGTGGGATTCCGATCTGTATATATATGTGTGTGTGTGTGTGAAGTATTGTTACCGCTAAAGTGCACAGCGGCCTGATGGCATGATTGTATAATTTTAGCAAATGAAGTATTGATTAGCGCTCTGGTCTTTGGTACCACAGGCTTCAGGTTCAATCCTGGCGGTGGCATGGATACTTATTTTTTAGTGGTTCAGAATTCACGCTAAACTGTAGGTCCCGGTCTAATTAGCCTAAAGTGCGCTCAAAATGACCATAGAGCGACAAACCAAACCTTGTTAAAGTGCAGAAATCAGTTATTCTAAAGATTATCTGGGTAATTTACAGTTTAACTACGATGCCGAAAATTGCTTATTTCTCAAACTACCTAGATAATCTGCATATTACCTACTACGCACTCGATATAGTGAAAATTAAATCTTTACTGGAGCAACAGCAACGTTTCTGTACGTCTTCAGCTTAAATCAACATAATGTTATTTATTTATTTTTCGATGTCTAAAGCTATATAGCTATTCGATGTCTTTCGATATTTAAACGGTTTAAAAAAGGAAATTAATTTGCAAAACATATGATGAAATTGTGCTCATTATTAGTGTAATCTAAAGATTGGTGACACTTTGAATTACACAACAATTGGATATTGCGACAAGCACACCTATTTGTGGTACATTTAGATTTCCAGTCACATTTTTTTTTGAAACCCTGTCCTGTACCAAGGGGTTGTTTTCTGCTTATTTGGTGTAAAGATATTTCTACAGTAGGGGCATCTTCTTTCTTTGTTAAAAATCTCATTTTTTGCAAACACTTTTTCTTATTTTTTACTTTTTCTCTTTTTAAATCTTTTTTTTTTTTTGAACTCAGATAAAAACCATGCAATGATAGACGCTTTTGAAACCAAACTAAAAATGGATGGAGAGACGGAAGGAATAGGTAAGGGAATGAGAGAAAGAAACTTTTGAACTTCAACGATACGGAAGCAATTAATGTGCACATTGCCTAGTTAAAATGCGGAAAAACTCTTTATCCCGCACGTTAATGGAGCAAATCAGTTAATCAGCAAATTAGCTCGGATATTTATATATATATATAATCTCTTATTCAGGAAAAGAACGAGTTATTTTACACACATTAACCCATACATTGGATTATGGCAATGTAATTCGTCAAACGCTTAATGATTATTAATCCCCTTAACGAATATCCCAGGAATACATATGAGATAAATGTATCTTTCTGGGAAGAGTTAGCTCGCACGAAAATTAATTTTTAATTCTAGACTAAATGGACTAAAAAGTATTTTGGTCTTGGTGCAACAGCCCAGCCCCATGATCAGCCAAGGCAGTTTGTCTACTGGCATATAAGTATTTTGGTCTACCTTGTATTATTACCCATGGGTATCAATGGGTATTGTTTTCGGTAACGACCTGAAATGATGTCCGATCCGAAATAAAGTTATGCCAAAGAGGAAACAATGGAAATGGGAAACAATGGAAGACAACAATGGAAGACAATGTTATAGCTCATGATCGTGAAAGGAAAAGAATAGCCCGTTCGAAGCTTGAAACTCGTGCCCGCCAAAATGCCCTTCAACGGGAGCGTCGAGCTCTCAAGCGTCAACAGGCTATCAACCCTCACGATGACAATATTAAACACACGAAATGTGTTCAAACTCCTTCTCTTTACTCTCCTGTTCTTGTCCTCTCAAGGATACTTTTAATTCGTCCTCTTCAGTTACTCCTTCTTGTTTTAAGATAAACTCTAATTCATTTGTGACATCGTACAACTGACAACTGTCCTTCTATCACGATTTCATGTGGTTTTACAAACATTAGACTCGATGTCTTCCTGTGTCCAAAAGATTAATGTGGAGTTGCGTATTATTTATTGTTTATTACCGCTTGAATATATTTTCCGTTGTTCTTTTTCAAAATAAAAAGATATTTTCAAAGATAATAACAGCGACGTACCAAAATGACTCTGCCGATGAATTATAGAATCCTAGCATTGATTAGAATATGATATTCTTTCCAATGACAAATTATATAATTGATTTGCTATAGTAAAAAATACATAAAATAGGATTAAAATGTATTGATCCTAATCCTAGTATTTTCTTAACAAATTTTAATTGCTATTTCGTGATCCAATTAAAGTTATAGATTCAAACTCTGAAAATCTGAATTCTAAAATTTGTACTAATTATCAGATTTGCCTTCATGTTTCAAGTCATCCTATTTTAAGAAGATTATTTTTTTACGGGGTAGGAGAGTCAGTTCTACTCCCAACAGTCATATTAAATCGGGACCTGCGATTTAAAGTGGATTCCGTACCACTACAAACATTCATGGCATCGCTTGAACTCGAATCCTGTTCCACCGAATGCCAGAGAGCTAGTCACTCAGCTAATAAATATGCACATGACCATAATTAATACTCGTAGTCTAACTAAGTAGTGCATTTATTTAAATTGTAAAAATATAGTTGTTGTTTTTTTATTTTAATGTATGGTGAGTTTCAGACTTAATTTTAGTGAATAATAATAATTTTAATTTTTTTTTTCAAGAAAATGCAAGAAATGGTCAGCATGATATTTTCGGAAGGTCAAACTGATTTGTGGAAAGAATTAGAAGCGGTAAGCTATAAAATTAAAATTTTCAAAATAGATTATAAGGAGCTTATTATTCAATTCTACTTTTTAAGATACATAAATGTCTGAAAAAAATGAAAGTAAAATTATATTTAATGAAAAAGATTTATCGAAAAAAATCTTCTACTAAAATTTAGCATATTTTTCATCTTTTAAAACTTTTACTTATAATGTTACTTCTTTAGGAGGGTGAAGACAGTGTCAATCTTTTAACCTCAGTTCAAGATTGGTCCATGTCGAAACTTCTCGAATCCAAAGCGACAGAAAAAAACATAGATTTACTTATGTTGTCCGAAAACGTTGGTAAGAGAAATATGATCTTTTACATTTCCTAATACGATTCAAAACTATGCATTTTTCACTATCAAAATTTTCAAATCCTTCAGTCTTCCAGAGCTTTTACAAAAAAAAAAAAATAAATAAATAAATAAATCTTATTAATTCCATGAACTCATTTATTACATGCAATTTATAAAAATATGTGTAAATATAATATACATATATATGAAGATTTTGCTTTTACTTTTCAGCAACACAGAGCATGAAAAGCCCACCTAAAGAGATAAAAAAGAAGCACGCCCCCTACATGTATTTTCCGGACTACGGTAAGAATGCCCAGTGGGATGTACTGAGGAAGAGATGGGGTGTGGAACAGCAGATCAGCTGAGGGTGCCCACGGCAGCACTCGGAGATTCTGGTAAGACGGCACAGAAGAAGTTTTTATAAAATCCTTCGTAAATAATAATGCATTAAATAACTGATGGGAAAAAAAATTAAGGAGTGATATAATACATATAAAAAGTTAAATCATGAGCATAAGCATAAGCATAACGCAAGCAATGAACCACTAGACGACTTTGTCCTTAAAGGCATAAAGCAGGGATGGTCAATTCGGGGCCCGCCTTGAATATTTTTCCGGCCTGTGAGATTTATCACACTTTTACAAAATATATTTATTTTATAATGGCCAAAGTATTAAAAACCAATGTATTGAAAAAAAAAATACATTATGTGTGCATCCACATATTCAAAAATTAACTACCGAAATTATGAGAAAAATTAACTTTGATTTTTAAAATAATATTCTTGTGAATATATAGGACAGATATTGGCAGATATTGATAATATATAGCAAATATATATATACAATATATATATATATATATATATATATATATATATACATATATATATGACAAATATGTAAAGAAATTTTCCAATTTGAGAAATCTAGCATAAAAAGTTGTTAGCGCTTTTGGGCCAACTTACACTTGCAAAATCGTTTTTCGAAAATGAAATTGACCACTAAAAAAACGTAAAACACGCTCAAACATAACGGACACTAATCTGCAACACCCATTACAATGTGCAAATATCCTAAGTGAAAGAGTGGAGAAACAAATATCGCACTAGTAAAATAAATATTTTTTAATATAACCATATTTTTGTATAAAATATATAAAATTCATATTTTTTCTCGTTTATATTTATATATTTTGATGATTTCTTTACAATGTACTGTTTAGTATCTTTATTATTATATTATCTCTGTTTACATGTAAGAATAATAGTACTATAAACAGAAAAATAACCCATTATGTCCCAATTTTTCCCTCCAAAAAAATGTCTTTAGTGAATCTAAATCTAATATGGGGATATATAATTTTTATGCGGGCAGTTAGGATGCATTTCCAAAGTGGTCCGCAAGATCATTTGGATTGGCCACCCCTGCACTAGACGATTCTGTCATTAAAGGCATAAATCAATGATTTTGTTACTCATTATCATTTCTATTGGGGATTGCAATATGAATATTTGGTTACATGAATTTGGAGGAGGTGAACATGCATTTTATTTAAAGTGTTGTGAACAGGAATGCTCTGGAATACCAAATACTGTATTTGGAATATTTTTCAGTAAAACCTGGGCCAAACATGAGAATTTTCCTTTTTGGATTTTCCCCTATGTACCGCAGTAGGGACAAAAATATGGATACTATATATAATAAATCCCATTGACTACAACTAGAACTTTGTTGTCAGGTTTGCTGTTGCAAGCGGCTATTTCCGAGAAAAGCCTGATATTTTTTTCAGGCAACGATTTTATGTCCCAATTATATTTAAAAAATATGTTATAAATGTAAGATAAATTTAAACAAAAATACATGTATTTAAGAACTATGAGGAAAGCAAGAGAGGCGATAATTTTCTGACGATTTCTAGTCTGCTAGAAAAAAAGAACATCTTTATATGTAGCATGTTAATTTTGAATCTGACTTTCTATGAAACATTTGTAATTATTATTTACAACTTTATTACTGTGTTTTTTTCATCCATTAGTATACACCAATGTAAGAAATCTGGGCACATTTTGTCTACTTTTGTGGCCATCGTCCCCAACTATTATGCTTTTTTTTTCTTCATGTTAGAACAGAGGTAGACGACCCTTCGGCCCGCCTTGTACATTTTTTCGGCCCTTGAGATTTATCACACTTTTACAAAATATATTTATTTTATAATGAGAAGTAGTGAAAACCAATCTATTAAAAATACATTATTTGCGCATCTATATATTAAAAAAATTAAATGTCGAAATTATGAGAAAATTTTAACTTTGATTTTAAAATAATAATCTTGCGAATATAGGACAGATATTGCATGTTTTATTTATGAGCTCACAGAATAATTAAATTATATTCTGCGAACTCATGATGCGCACGCATCTTGAAACGTCTTATATAGCAGGTAGTTATATGAATATAAAAATGTTTACAGTGGGTCTAAATGTAATATGGGGATATATAATTATGCGGAGTTAGGGTGCATTTCCAAAGTGGCCCGCAAGATCATTTGGGTTGGCCACCCCTGGTTTAGAAGATTGATTATTTTTCTCTCACAAACCGTTCTGTTATTTTCTTAACAAAACAGCATTTTTATGTAGCGATTTTAAGAAATTGATTTTTAAGAAAATGTTCACAAAATGACACAAATGTTCATAATAATTCACTTCACAAAATTGTAAAGTTTTTTAATGTAACTTTCGATTAAGGACAAAATATAAAGTAAAGAAAATGATTCATATTAATAAAGATGTATTGTCTTTTTTACTTTCAGATGAACCAATCAGCATTCAGTCAATGTATTATAATGCTTATCACAAAATGGCACCTATACAAAATTCTATCACGTAAGGCTTATAATACTTTTACATTTATTATGTAATTAACATGTAAAAGCTACACTTTTAAGTTTTAATTTGCTGTCCTCTATTAATAAAACAGGGGCTTAAATGCGACTGGAGTGTTTTTAGACAGCAGAATTATAAATTTTAACGTGAAGCCAACGTACGACCAGACCGTGCTAGTCTCTGACCCAGTGATAGTTTTTTTAGAGCATCAACGGGAAGTAAGTAAAAGTATTTGTAAAAGCATAATTAAATAATAAATTTTTAACTGTCCTTAAACATATTTTAATCTATAAGTAAGTATTTGGTTATATTTTACGTTTGATGTTTTTTTTTTAGAAAGAAAAACTTCTTCGAGGACCTTCTGCTGAACAAATAGATGAACCTAAGGTAAAGTTGAATTTCTGGATTAAAAACATTTTTTAATTAAAATCTAATTAATAAAATTAATTAAAATAATTAATTCATTAACAATTAATTAATTAATTTTTCTTAATTATTGAATTCTTTAGAAGCTTCATCATGAAATGATTCATTTGTACCAATTACTTTTTTACTCTTTGCATTACTTTAAAGCATAAGTAGTCAAACTTTTTATACCTATCGCCCACTTTTGTATCTAGCAACACTTTTGTATTTTGTAACAAACCACTTTTGTATCTAGTAAAATTTTCTAACCTCCACGGATTTCACAACAATCGTGATTTATAAAATAAGGAAGTAACTTAACTTTATAAAAATGATAAAGTAGAATTACGGCAAGTTAAAGCATCTAATAATAATTTCTTACCAAATATTTTATGTCGGATGTTCACTATTGGCCATCATGCCAATGGTTAATTATTGATATTGAAGTAATAGCACATAAATGTAGTTGTTACTTAAATTTGCCGAATTTAATGAGTGACAACAAAGACAAAATAATAATTAATAAAAAGAATATTAGGGGCTTTCGTTAATCTCAAATGCTTTTCAACAAAAGCTTCCGAGATATTTGTTCTATGAAAAAAGAAATTTTTTATGACACGTTGTATGTTAAATACAGTTAAAATTCAAATATTTTTAAGTAAAATATTTGAATTTTTTTAACTGTATTAAATAGAATTATTTGTCAATATTTATACAAGTTACGTATGTGTGCTAAAATCAACATTCTTTTGAGTTATTTTATTCCAAAATGATAATAATGTTGAATAATTTTATTGATTTTTATTTTAAAAGTCTTCCTCTTTTAAAATCTTTTAAATATTCCTTAATATAATTTTATATTTAAATTAATAAGAGACCTACTATTTTCACTATATTTTCTGTATACATATTAAATTCGTTTATATTACAAATGAATTTAAATCCATTACAATAAGGCTAAAGCTTATCAGCTTTACACTTTTTTTAATTTAACTACAATTTATGTTAACTAAGTGCAAAATTTTTATTTACTAGATTGCCTCAAGAGAGTGCATGAGATGGTCAGACACATTAGAATTCCCAGAGTAAGTCTTACTCGTTTTTTTACAATTTTTGTGTAGATTTTATACTGTTTTACCCTTTTGTCGAATTCAGTAAAAAAATCTCATGTGTTCTTCTATCTAAGATATCATTTTAGAACAAGTAATTATTTAAACATGCTGTGTTAAATCCTAAATCCCTGGTTGTTGTTTTTAACACCAACAGTAGTGCCAAAATGGGAGGATGGACTATAGAAGGCTGCGCACGAGTGAACACTACAGAATTTTACACCACGTGTGCGTGTGATCATCTTGGAATGTTTGCTCTATTAGCACTCCCTCCTGTACCTAAAAGATAAGGTTTATAAAGGCTTCATTAAACAGTCTTGCTTAGTTACCTTCGACGTGAAACAAACCACCGTTTCCATTCAAATAACAAGTTCATCGCTGTACACTTGTCCAACTTTCATCCTATGTAGTTCATATGTATGAAACATTTTATTTCACTCACTTCGTGAGAATTAATGAAGGCAATGTGGTTTGTGGTTACAAGACTTTTCTTCCACGCAAGCAAGTTTTCTAAATATCATGTACATCTTAAACGTATTGCATGAATGGCAAGAATTTGCTTCATGTTGAAAGTAACGGAACAAACCCGTTTTATATGTACTTTAGAGGAAATAACCAATCAATGAAATAAGCAATAAGATATATATAAGGCATTGAAGTAAACAATAAAATATATAAAGCACTAAAATAAACAATAAGACAAATAAAAAGCTTTAAAAAAAAAAGTAAAAAAGATGCATAAGTAAACAATAAGATATATAAAGCCTGAAAGTAAGCAATAAAACATACAAAGCCTGAAAGCAAACAATAAGATACATAAAATATTAAAATAAACAATAAGATATATAAAGCATTAAAGTAAGCAAACAAGACATATAAATCAACAAGATACATACATTTTAACGTTATTTTGCAGTACAAAAAAGATTCTTTCATTCAACTAATTTTGAATGAAAAACCCAATGTCATTTCATCATTGAAACTTGTATATTATGATTTTAAAAAGAGAGCGTTTTTGCTTATTAACAATGATGCGAAAACAAAGGTATTTATTTTTCTTCTATTGTGCGTTTAACACATATTATGAATTTTGTACAGAAAGAATTAAAAACAATGAATTTTATTTTATTTATATTTTTTAAAAAATTTGTGTCCAATATATTTGTATGTCCAAATATCTTTTTTTCTAAATCTTACTATAATCGCAATTTTTTTTATAATGGCTGATATTAGACCTCAGGAAATTTGCTAATAATTTAAAGAAATTTAGTAGATTCTTAAACCCAGGGTCCATCATGGGACGCCTGGCGCATGTCACCTTTATTTGCTTACCAGAATTTCAATCGAATCTTCTAAGATTGGCATTTTGAATTCACACCCTCTTCCTCTTCTCAAATCTAACGGAAAGGCATTCCTCATAAGTATTTATCATACCCACCAGCTAATTTTACTGTTTTTTTTTCAGATTTGTGAATCTTAGCGTAACGGATCCTTACCATTAAAAGCTGTCCACTAAAAGCATCTCCTACCCATCATGTTATAAAGATCATTTTTAAAGAAATATAATTTGTTTGAAATATAATTAGTGCCATTTTGTTTTATATTAAAAACCCAAACAAATAATTTTACTTCTATTATTAAACTATGACTTATTTATTACGCAAATAAAAGTGCTTCTTAAAGTTTGGAAGATGCTCTGAGAAGATGAACTTTCCATCGTTTTGGGGCGCGTTATTTTTGACATGGTTTAATGTTCAAAAGCATAAAAAAAATAATTGATAAATTTTAAGCCAAAAATTTCCAATTGATTTTCAGGTTTCATAACTCTGCACTTTTTTTTTATCTAGAAATACGTGGAACCAGAAGATGAAACCTGGGTGTTTTGTGGTTCGAGGTTTAGGTTACAGTTTTTCCATCATCATCCTCATCTGCTACATCAGTGCCATTGCAATGAGACCGTAAGTTTTAAAAAATCTAAAAAATTTAAGCATTTCGATACAGCTGAATTCTAATATTTGTATTTGATATTAATATTAAGATGCAATACAATTTTTTTTGTTCATCCATATGCCTCGTATTCTTAGATATGCTACGAGCAACCTATCAGCTGGCCATAATTGAAGCACATTGTCATTTGGGTGAACTTTTTGGGCAACTGTCTCGCATTTGCTTCTCGTGTGGGTTTGGCTTGTCACTCTGCAGTCATTTTTGTGCACTTTAGGGTAAGTAGTCTGAAATTACAGTTTAATTTTGGTTCCAAACTAACAAACATGCATGCCACTTCAAGGATTCAAACCTCAAGCTTGGAGTACAAAAGACCCCAGAGCACTAGCTAATTGACCACTTCATTTGGGAGAACAACCGAAAAAATTCCAACCAAATAGTCTGATTCTCTATGCTTATATATATATTACCACAATTAACATTACATTTAAAACAACTCAACCACTCAAAAAAACCCTTTTAAACTTGTATTTGGCCTTAAGTGGGACATTATTAGTGATGGATTGCATTTTGTATTTAGTGCATAGAGTAGGAAAGGCTCATCGGCAAAGATATATGATTATATATGCGCATGTGAGCTTGTGTGGGGAGTGGGGAGCTTAAACATAGATGATTCTTTCGAGGTGTTTCGGAAGCAAATTAGAAACTGCTATCGAATGAATGTATTCGAATCATTAAAAACATTTACAAAACAATGGAAAATAAAATAAAATATCAATCAATAAAAATATCTTGTTCAAGTTTTAAGAATTAGAGTCCACCTAAGAAGGTGAATAATATGCCTGAAAACGATGAAAATTGTTGATCAAAGACAGTGGCAGTTAAAATAAATCATTAAAAGTTCTGATGTTAGTAGTGTGCTGAGTATAGGAATTGAAAAAAAAAAAAAATCCAACAGAGTCCGTGAAGAGAAAAATGTTGAATCAGCGATTACAATGAAGGCAAGAAGTGACAGATAAGTTGATGGAAATGCGTCGCAAGGTAAGTGCATAAAGTTGGTTGGTTGGTTGGTGGGTTGTAAAAGCAAAAGGACCGGTTTTTGGCCAGATTATGCCATATATATAAACTGGATTAGGAAATTAAAGGGGGAAGGCTTACATACATGGAGTATTGACAAAATCCTAAAATAAAAGAAATTCCAAGAGTCCAACCTTCTACTGGCTAAGAGCTTCTGAGACATATGTGGTCAATATAATGCCAAATAATGCAGTTTATAGCTTGCTGGCGGCTTAAGATTTATTCCTTTTAGGTAAAAAAATATAGGTACCGCAAGTGTGTGTGTGTGTGTGTGTGTGTGTGTGTGTGTGTGTGTGTGTGTGTGTGTGTGTGTGTGTGTGTGTGTGTGTGTGTGTGTGTGTGTGTGTGTGTGTGTGTGTGTGTGTGTGTGTGTGTGTGTGTGTGTGTGTGTGTGTGTGTGTGTGTGTAAGTAATCGAAAAATATAAAATATTCACATAGTTAAATTTAATTGAATAACAGTTACAATAAATTAAATCTCTGAACTATTTTTTAAGTGAAGTAGGATTTTGAAATAAAAGCTGTTATAATTAAATTCACTTTTTTTTTTGTCATAGATCTCTGCATGATCAATTTCATATCATCCGTCTCAACTTGTCCATCGCCGCAGTGGGAACGATGATA
Organism: Caerostris extrusa; assembly: GCA_021605095.1. Lineage (NCBI taxonomy): Eukaryota > Metazoa > Arthropoda > Arachnida > Araneae > Araneidae > Caerostris > Caerostris extrusa. The sequence continues at coordinate 54,077 of BPLR01021416.1, forward strand.
TCATTCTTCTCCGTAGATTTCAAACGACATGATTTTGTAAGTACTGTGAAAGTTTCACTAATAACCAATATTTTTAAATTATCATTTATGTTAAATTTCATTATTGATAATTTTTTTTAAATTTTTGAATGATATATTTTTTTTAACATTGTGAACTATCGGTATATTAGTTCTTTTTTTTTATTTTATTTTTTTAGTTAAGAAATGAATTAAATGAATTCATGTTAAAATGAATGCTGACTCTATGCTTTCCATTACATAAATATTATTCTCGAAAATAATACAAAATTTCTGTGCCAAAAATTTGAATCCTGAAAGGGATTTAAAATACTCTTTTCATCTTTGTGAAAAAAAAGAATTGTGATGAAATTAATTTTCAATAAAATAAAAATACATACAATTAATGATATTTTCATTACCTGCACACTCCAACCTTCTATATGCTAAGAGTATGACAATATTATGCCTGATGGGACAGTTTACTACTGTGTCCGAAAAGTAAGGCCAATTTAAAATTCACGGGCCTTATGGAATTAAATTTTTTTCTTTTCTACTGACGAAGCTCACGTTCAAAAATTAAAGATTTGGTGCTTGCAAACCGTCGATTTACAATTAGAGACCTTGCTGATGATGTTGGAGTTTGAAAAGGATCGGTCAATTTCATTTTGGGCCTCAAACACGTCAAATCTCGATTGGTACCAAAAACACTGAATGCGCCAGCTCACACTGCATTGACTCTTCTTGACTTTTCGCCAAAAATGAAACCCATATCGTTCCACAACCACCGTATTCACACCGTGGCCCTTCTGGCTATTCCCTAAACTCAAAAGACCATTCCGGGACACCGTTTTGAATCGATTGAAGAGATTCAACGTGAATCGGCGCGCGCTTTGAAGGCCATCCCTGCCGGTGACTTTTAGTTTGCATTGAGGTTGGGAAAAAAAGTTGGCATAAGTGCATTGTGTCCGGAAGGGATTACTTTGAAGGCGATGAAATAAATTTGGAAGAATAAATAAAGAGTTCTTGCAAAAAAAAAAATAATTGGTCTTACTTTTTTGGGCACAGTAGTATATTAAAATATAAAGACTTGGTTCAAATGTTGTTCTTGATAGCTAATGATACAGTAAGATCCTACAGGCTTATTCATATTTTATTGTATCATTTATTAGTATTTTATTGTGATGACATCTCATCATCGGCCAATGCTAATGCTTGTCAAAATTTTGATCTTTAATTTAATAAGAAACGATCTTTAACTAATAACGAAGAAACTTAAATTTTAATATTCTATGCTGAGACGATTTTGTCGTGGTTAGATTTTAAATTTAAATTTTGATTCTCAGTTAAAAAACCCAGTCCTGTGAATCAATTAATTATAGTATTGACTTAGTGTGGTGTGATATTATTTTTTACAGTTAGATACGCTACAAAACATATTTACTTTCCATCCCTCTGAAAATAGTACAATAGGGATAAATTTATGTTATGCATATTTTTTTTTAAATAGGGTTATGTGGATACTTATTTTTCAATTTTAAATAACTATTTCAAATAGACAGAATAAAAAAAATTACTTTAAAAGCTTTTACATTCTTGAATTTGGTTAATTGTATCCTTCTGTAGGTTACTTACGTATGTGGTTCTTTTGTAAAAAGACTTTCATGACAAGTGCACCACATTTAATCTTGCAATTCGCCATAAGTTAGTCTTCGCTGTACTATAATTTCTACTAATGATGTGGGTGTAGACCTATATATCGTTTAACCCTTTTGGATTACCAGAATTAAGTGATCTCAGTTTGATATCTCAATAAGTAAGTCGAAAAGTTCCAATAACGTCATATAGGTCGAATTCATGAACATTTTAATTCCTCTAGTGGATTCTATTAAGAAAAGGCAGTGTTCTAGTCCCTTCTCATATTACACCTATGAATGGCAACTTTACGATTCCTGCTAACGTACTACTGTGCCCAAAAAGTAAGACCAAATTTTTTTTTCAAAAACTCTTCATTTTTTTCACCGCCTTCAAAATAAACCCCTCCTGACACAATGTACTTATGCCAACGTTTTTTCCAATCCTCAATGCACACTAAAAAGTCATCGGCAGGGATGGCCTTCAAAGCGCGCGCCGATTCACGTTGAATCTCTTCAATCGACTCAAACCGGTGTCCCCGGAGTGGTCTTTTGAGTTTAGGGAATAACCAGAAGTCGCACGCTGTGAATACGGTGGTTGTGGAACGATATGGGTTTCCTTTTTGGCGAAAAGGTCTGAAGAATCCATGCAGTGTGAGCTGGCGCATTCAGTGTTTTCGGTACCAATCGAGATTAGGCGCGTTTGAGGCCCAAAATGGAATTGACCGATCCTTTTGAAATTCCAACATCGTCGGCAAGGTCTCTAATTGTAAATTGACGGTTTGCAAGTACCAAATCTTTAATTCTTTTGGATGCGAGCTTCGTCGGTTGAGGTTGATGATCGGCCAGAGGGCTCTTCGTCTTCAACGCGTTCTCTGCCTTCTTTTGAACTGTTTATACCACTTCTAAACAAGACTTTCCGAAGACTACTTAAGACTTTACTATAAGAATGCTCACCGAATCCCTTCTGCAACCTTCTATACGTGTCCGCAAAAAAAATTGAATGCAAGTTCTTCGCTCAATTCATTCAAACATTTCAAAAATCGCCGGAATCAGTTTTGGCGTCTCACAATGCCAAGCATAACTCAAACACTAATGAATATTTTGACATAAAAATTCACACAGATGTCAAGGACAGTGCCAACAACCTGAAAAAGAAAAAATTGAAATTCCATAAGCCCCGGAATTTTAAATTGAAAATTGGTCTTACTTTTTGGACACTGTAGTATTTGTATGTACTCTGGGTATTTCTGAATCACCATATGTACTATATCAGAGGTGAAGGATGACAGGTAAAGTATTATCCATCCACCAGACATCCAAAAGCAATAATAATCTAGTTTACTGATGATAATTCTTAAATTTATGTACACTGTAAAAAATCATAGAACATGAATCCACTTGCAATCCCATCAATTTTCAATGGCATCTATTAACCGCTTTACAGGTCTTCAACAACAAGTTCTGTATGTTCTTTTCTGTTTGCTGTTATTATTCATATGTTATTGTTTTACTTGAAGTTCTTCTCGTCCCCAGGAAGCGTGTCGTGTGCTGTCCGGCTTCATCCACTACTTCTACCTGGCTCTCGGCTGTTGGATGTGCATTCTCACTCACGCACTCTTCAACGGATTCATCAAGGGCGTCGTGGACGGCAGGGTGCGATTCTACCTGCTCGTGGGGGTGGGGTAAGTGGCGGCATCTTTGTTGTTTGGGGCAACTTCTGTTCTAATGGAGCACCCGTAGGTAGAAGTCTGACTTCTGCTCCGTGACGCTCTTACAGTCATAGGAGACCGGGACCTTATTTAAAAAGGGGATTCGAACCACTACAAGCATCCATGGCACCGCCGGGACTCGAATGAAACCTGGGGCACCGAGCGCCAGAGCGCTAGACACTCGGCTATTCAGGCCCGTGGCGGCATCTTCTAAGCATTATTATATACGAACTATCTAACGAAATGGGAGTTCCTATGTAAAAAGGACCTGCTGGCTGAGTGACTAGTGCTCTGACACTTGGTACCACGGTATCGGGTTCGAATCCCGGCGGTGACATGGATGTTGTAGTGGTTCGGAATCTACTTTAAGCCGAGGTCCCGGCCTCATATGACCGTAGAGAGCAATCAGGCTTCTTCTCGCCCACATCATTACCAAACTGTGAAGGGACAACTCAGCTCTAGGCACAGTGATGTGGTGTGGTGTGGTGTGGTATAGTATAATAGTAGTAGTTCCTATGTAAAAATTATTTGCAATTAAATTAATAGCTCATTTGGAAGAAAAGTGACCACAAACAATATAAATTTCATTTAAAGCTAGATGTAAGATGAAAGATTTTGTATTGGTTTATTAATCTCTAAAATATTTCAAAACTAACTTCTATGTTAGTTGTTAAATTGAGTTATTTTATATCTGGTTTGATTTTAATAGAAGCATTTTTAAATCTAATTTTTTTTACCATTCCTCTTGCAATTCTTCAAGCTTTTAGATATATTTTTTTTTCTGTTCAAGTTTGAAAAATGATTAATTTTAGAGTTCAGATTTCCAAATGAATTAATAAAAGTTTGCTTTTATTTTAAAAAATAAATCAACAATAGTTTTAAATAAAATTTATCATTTCTGTCTTTTGACTAATATAACAAATTTAAACCATGGTTTTATAATGGAATCATTTTCCCACCATAACAGGCCTTCCACTTGTTTGGGTCGGAGTGGTCGTAGCATCAACACCCAATTATGGTTACGAAGATAGGTAAGTAAATAAACTAATTATTGGCAACTGGTATACCGATTACGGAGCACCAATAGGGATAGACCCCTTAACCTCCTCGCCTTAATTCATTAATTGGTATATACGTTTACAATTAATTTTTAGCTGCTTAAGATGTTAGTAAGTGGTAAAAAATAAATAAAAGTACGATAAAAAATAAAAAAATAAAAGGAATTTAAGTTAAAAATTCGCTACTATTAGGGATCAGTTGTAGATGTTATAAAATATTTGCTTGTGATTCAAGATTCTGATTGTTGAACGTGTGGACCGTAACAATGAATCTGTAAAGTAAATGAATTATTATCCCCCAAAAAAAAGACCCGTCTCAGAACCAAAGTTCTGATATTTTATTTTTTATTTATTTTATTTTTGATATTTTGAGGTCAGACAGAAAAAATGGGGGTAAAAAGAAAAAATATAACTTAACGTGGTTACTAGTCGGCAGAAAAGAATTAAAGTCATAGCTGAAAAGCGAATGGAGCTGGACTTAGATTCGAACTTACAACCTTACAGTCAGAGATTCGTTTCCTTTCCCCTGTGCCAGTTCGTCTTGTTTATTGAAAGGCCGCAAAAATAAACTAATTATTGAAAATTGTAATTTATTTAAAACAAAAAGTGAAAAATATAAAATACATTGCTTATTTTTAACGAAAAGTTTTAAGCATTTTATTTGTGTAACGCTCGGTTTCCCTATGAGGAAGAACCCCAGGTTCAAATCATCCTAAATTCAAGTCTTGCCTCAAAGCAGTGAAGTATCGTAGTCTATGTAATAGCTCGTGATTTCTGCATCCTATGAGAATCGCTTTAGTTTCAGTTTGAACTTTGGCTTCCTGCAGTCATTGTGTGATCTCGTGAAAATGCATCGTGGCAAGTTCGTCAATAGCTGCAAAGGATTATATTAGAATCGTGTTTTACGTGTTGTGATCACCCTAAATGTCATTATGTAAATAAATATTAGTTAGTTGAACTTCAATCTTCTTCTTACAAGAACTGCGTCATCATGTAGTATCCGATGTTCCTGTTGAAATAATTGAGATTCTTTAATCTTTTCACGATGTAAAAAAATTCGAGCTAGCCGAGTAAGGAAGGAAGGAGATATTGTAATTTATATGTGCTTTCCTTGAATACTAAAAACTGCATTTAAATTATTGTAGATCAATTTATTTTGAATTTCATTCCTTTTAACATCCTAAATATTTCATTTTACCTTAAAGATCTTCAGGGATTAACCGCCAATTTATTTTTCTTTGATTTCTAATAACCCTATTTTTATGTACAATCAACTTAAAATATATTTATGTATGTTGATGAAAGTTAGCAGTAATTTATTAGTTAGATTATACATGAAAATAAAGCTCCAAAATAATTTCACTATGAAGTATTTATAATTATTGAGAATAATACATTCAGTGCAACTAAAATTTCTTTTCTATAAAAAATATTTCAAAAATTTCTCTAAAGGAGAAGTTTACAATTCAACATTGATTATGTACCTTTAAAAAGACAAAGAGAAAAAAATGTTTATTTTAAATACTATTACTCATTTCAGATGCATGGTTGGCCCCAGCCGAGGTCTCAGATGCTCAAGCTTGCCCATTATTTTTCATCAGTGTCGTAAGTTTTTTACATTTTTTATTTATTACTCATGTTAATTAGAAATTTCAATATATTTTTTAAAGCAATATACAGGGAAAATATCATAGATGCCTTTAATACATAGATTGTGTGATACAATAACCACTTAAAAAATGTGCTTCATTTTATTGCATTTAAATAATTTATTTTATGCGTTTTATATGCATTTATAGTTTATTTTATGCATTTTATTACGCATTCATGAACATTTATTTTATGCATTTAATGGATTTATTTTATGCATTTAACTGATTTTAGTATTCTCTTGTCTCATATTTACAGCTGTTAAAAAACTCGACTTAACTCGTATGAAAATTCAATTTTAATTCTGAACTAAAAATATCAATTTAAACTGCCTTGTATGAACTTCTAAAGTGTTTCTGAGTTAATCTTTTTATGGTGCATCTAGCAACAGCGATTTCATGTTTAGTTTTTGAAAAGATATAAATATGAGACACGAATATACTCGGGATAATCCGTTAAAAGTTTAAAATTCATATAAAATGAAGCACATGTTTTAGTGTTCGTTTTATCAATCGTTCCATTCCTTTGCATTATAGGTATCTATCATATTTTTCTCTGGTCAATTACTTTACAGCTATTTGAATAAATTTTCTTCACTAAGTTCTCCCAAAAAAGAGCTGTGTATTATTTATTTCTTATGACTGCTTATATTTACTTTCATTCTTTTTTTTAATAAATAAAAGAAGATATTTTTAATGATATTACCAGTGATGTCTGAATGGTGATTTCTATTTATCTGAGAATGAACCAGTTGATTATAGTTCTGATTCCTGTCGTGCAATTTGAATGTCTAAATTTATACAAAAATAAATAAAACGGGATGTAAAAATGCATTAATTGTAATTCTAACAATGCATACTTTTTTAATTTATTTTTTAAAGAATTTTTTAAATAAGGCATTTGAAAAAAAAAAACTATCCTTTAAATGATTAATATCTCATTGTTTTTAAACAAACATGTTACTCAGGAACTGTATTTTTTAGCAAATTACGTTGGGGTACAATATCATCAACATATTTTTATTGTAAATAATTTTATAATTTTTCAAGTTTTAGATTTTTTGCTGCTCTACGGTCTTTTTGTTACACTTTAGTTCTTAAACTTAATTATATCTTCTCGGGAGTTGTGTTCTTAAGTGTAGTTAATAAGAGAACCATTCACAAACATTTGGTGCACAGTACTATCGAACCTGAAGTAATATGGTACCAAAGGATCAAATAGTTTTAGCCAATTGGCCACGTTTTTCAAATTTAGGAGCGAGATGGTCAAATCGATCCCGAGATGGTATGGATGTTTTTATGGTGGTTCGAATCCCATTATAGTCCCGGTTTAATATGACTGTAGAGCTTTGTAACCTATAATTTTATCATTACCGACTTTACATAAATTTCATTTCATTAAGAAAAAGGTCACATTCATCAATTTTTGTTTATCGGAAGTGTCTGCCAGATCGGCTCCAAAATAAAATTCTTCAAATAACATTAATTGTCTACCGTCCTACTACTTCGGTGGCGTCACAGCTCTATGGTGAGTCAAGACAATGTTCACGCCTACTGGCAGATTTCGAGACAGGCGATGGTTTCTCTTCGCCGTCTTAAGTGGTAGGGTTGGCCCAACAATCATATTAGACAGGGACCTACGATTTAAAGTGGATTCCGAATCCCTACAAACATCTATGGCACCGCCAGGATTCGAAACGAAACATGTGGCACCCAGCGCCAGCCACTTGGTCATCAGGCATCTCCTCATTACAAACTCAAAAATGATAAAAACAGTTATCTCGCAATTTAATACAAAATTTTTTCTGTAGATCACTAATATTAAATGAGAAATTATTACTGAAGATAAAATTATCGTTTTTTTTTTGGGGGGGTCAATGAATTGAGCTATCAGAGCCAAATTGCTTCTATAATGTATTTTCACTTAGTAATATTGTTTCTGTAGAAAGTTCGTTTAAGAAATGATTGATAGTTTATCAATAAAAAAGATCATTAAATTGACAAATCGTTGTATAACAGTCATTTATAAAAATAACGGATGTTCAATATAATAAATATCTGGTTTTTATTCCTTTTAGAAACATTTGAGTCTTTGAGAAATGGCCTTTGTATAAATTGTGTAATTTAGAAGATTGTGTTCTTGTTCTATATCACATAATTCTATATTTGTCAAAAATAAAATCTCTATAAATCTTCTGTGGTAAATTTATAGCTAAATAAATTATCTAATAAACGGAAAAATATTGGTTAAATTTATTGATGGTCTATGATAATTATCGTCATCAGGTTTTTAAATAAAGGTAAAAATCTAAATTATTTATTTCAGTTTAAACTAACTTATCTTTTTATCTAAACAGATTGTTATTGTTTTGTAAAGAAATAAATTTGTGCATCTGAGAAAGATCTTATGAGGCCTGGTGGCAGAGTGACTAGCGCTGTGGTGCTCTGTTATATAAGGTTCGAATCCCGGTGGTGCCCTGGTTGTTCGTAGTGGTTCAGAATCCACTTTTAAACCGTAGGCTCCAGTCTAATATGACATTGTAGAGCGTTGGGCGTAGGACTGACAACCCTACCCGTAAAAAGAAACCATCTCCTGTCTCGAAATCTGTTATCAGGCAGACGGCCTTGGTCCGCCATGGGGCTGTTGCGCCAATGGAAAAGAGAAAACTCTTATTGAGGAAATGAAACGAAAGTAAATTTACTTTCAACTGTCATCTTAACCCGTATTAGATAGAAACTGGAAACATTGGCATTGAATAAAATTGTTTTTTTACCTTGTGTGAGTTTAATTAAAAGAGCAAAAGGGAATATTTAACTTGACGCGAGTTACAAAAATGTTGCGAAAAACTCAACGTCAGTCCAAAACGATTAGTTTTGTTGTTTTTTACTTATCCCACTTGGTAGATATCTAATCTAGACCAAGCCCACGAACCCGTAAACTAGTGGTTGAAGGGAAGGAAGCAGTTTCTGTTGTGATAAAGCACCCGTAAGTAGAAGTCTGACTTTGGCTCCGTGACGCTCTTACAGTCATAGGAGACCGGGACGTTTTTTGTAGTGGATTCCGAACCACTAAACATCCATGGTTCCGCCGAGACTCGAACTCGAAACTTGTGGTACCGAGCGCCAGAGCACTCGACCATTCAGGCCTACGATTACTTTTAAGATGGATGACAATTTTTAAAGCTATGTGATGTAAATGCTTATTATATTTTCTACGTATAGTTATAGTTTGGTAGAATAAAAAAGCGTAGGTCCATAAAATATTTCTACTGGTACTACGAAAATAACTCAAAATAAAAAAAAAAATTGTGCAAAAGTGTTTAAAAAGAATGACTAATTGCTATAAAAAATTATCATGTGAACCCAAATTTTTTTTTTTTTTTAATCAGAGAAACTTCATCTGTCGTGTATAGTACATCAAAAAGAGTTTTGAAAGAGTTATGACAAAAAAAAATAGGGGGAAAATAGTTCATGCAATGTTGCATTTTCACAACGTCATTTTTTTTATATGGAATAAGTATAAATCGCAAGTTTCAGGTTCGAGTATTTGGCGGTGCCATGGATGTTTGTAGTGGTTAAAAATTTATGAATAGTAGGTCCCAGTCAGATATGATTGTAGAGACATTTACTGATGGAAAACATTTACTAAATGGAAAAAATGTATTCAAACTAAATTCTTTTTAGATTTTAAGCAATTATAATTATGTTACTAAACATCTGAATCTAAAATGCAATATTTTTTTATTGGCGAAAGGGGGTTATAGATTAACAACCGCAATCTACCAAAAATTATGCATAACTTGACTTTGTATCTTGTGCCAGCCAATACTATAAAATACAAGTTGTGCTATTTAAAGATAAATGTTTTTTATGAAAGGATTTCAATTCTATTCTTAATCTTGGATTAATTTATACTTAAAAATGTTTTCTAATATCTCTATTTTCTGCAGGGATCTCTAATCTGGAGCGTGGTTATTTGCTGCAACCTGACTACTCCTCAGATCAAGCGAGACGATGTCGTCAAAGAGCTTAAGTAAGATTATTTATTTCATTAACGTTCAGCGTTTTTTTATGCGAATACATAAAAATAATATAGAATTGTAACTGTAAACAAAGTAGTAAATGCAATTGTAAATATTAGAGTAATTTACAGTAGAAATTCAAAATGTAAATATTAGAGTATTTTAGCGGCAGTACTATAGTTTAGTAACAGTAAATGAAAAAGGAAATATTGTAGCTTACAATATAAATACAATGAGCAGTAAATATTAGAGTTGTTTATAATATAAATACAATTTAGAGTAATAAATATTAGAGTAATTTACAATAGAAATCTAATTTAGAGCAGCAAATGCAAAAAGGAAATATTAGTTTGCATTTATTACTTTAAATTGATAATTATAAACTGTAAATATTAAAATAACTTACAGCAGCCAATACAAAATGTAAATATTAGAGTTGTTTATAAAAGTAATCCAATTTAGAGCAGTAATACGTGTTTCTCCAACCAGTGGTAGCACAAAGATGCTGTGTTTTCTCTCTCTGGCTTTCACTGGCGTCTGGATCCCAGGTCTGGTGGCCTGGCTTGAGCTTGATACAGTTAACTTAAGAGGGTGGAGGAAACTTTTTCAAATTTTTAATTCTTGGATTGTAAGTATAAATGTGTTTGTATCATTTTTTTTAACATTGGTGGATCACGTGTTCCACGTATCTAGTAGTAAATACTGACCAATTCACTGACGATTGTTGAGGGGAGGAATAACTTCTTCGCGTTTGCGTGTCATACGACAAAAACCTGGAAAGCTTTATTAAGCAGTCTGATTATTAATGTGAAGTGTTTTACACACGGTATTACAATCTCCATCGAGTTTTCTCGTATCTGAAAGGAGTTATTACAAAAGACACAGTCAGCAGATTAAAATCAGAAATCTTTGCAAGTTAGCTACGCACGTTATTACTGGATCGCAAATGTAGCTATAGAAGTGTTCTGTATTTTTGTTATTTCAAAGAAGAAGCTTTTGCTAATGTGCCAAAAATTGTTCTTACTTTTTGTTCATTTTTTATGAAAAAAAGTCACGAAGAATCAATCCAATGTGAGCTGGCCCATTGTGTTTTCGGTACCAATCGAGATTTGACGCGTTTGAGGCCCAAAATGAAATTGATCGATCCTTTTGAAATTCCAGCATCATCAGCAAGGACTAATTGTAAATCGACGGTTTTGCAAGCACCAAATATTTTAATTTTCTGGACGTGAGCTTCGTCGGTTGAGGTGGATGGTCTACCAGAGGGCTCTTCGTCTTCAACGCGTTCTCTGCCTTCTTTGAACTGTCTATTCCACTTGTAAACATTTCTTTCCGATACAGAAATGCTCACCGAATACCTTCTGCAACATTCTGTACGTTTACGCAAATAAAATTGAATGCAAGTTCTTTGCTCAATGAATTCAGTCATTCCAAAAATCGCCGGGATCAATTTTTAGCGTCTCTCAAAGCCAAGCGTAACTGAAACACTAATGAATATTTTGACGTCCAATTTCACACAGATGTCAAGGGCAGTGCCAGCAACTTTAAAAATTACAATTCCATAATCCCCGGGAATTTTAAATTGAAAGGTGGTCTTACTTTTGAACACAGTATATCAATCTCTAGGTTGGAGGGTTTTGGGGAGACTCGCTCGGAGTTAAATATTACTTCGAACTTGCTTATATGTTTCCCTTCAAGTAGTATATTTGTCGATGTCAGTCTTTTTTCTACAATTACTGCTTGTTTTCCAAAGTAAAAGTGATTGCTGCATAAGCATGCATTCCATATCATCTAATTAGATTATGTTGATTACTACTTGCCCACGAGGGAGAAATTTTCTATCTAACTAAAAAAAAAAAGACGAAAAGAAAGCGAATTCATTATTATCCCAAAAAAAATATTTGTACTATATATGAATATGTTAATCAAAATAATTATAATTTATATGAACAAATATTGTATTAATATGTTCTATTATCAGGGTGTTGCTATTGTTTTGCTTCTTGGAGTTGGGTCAAGACATTTTCGATATGCAGTTTTGGCAAAATATTTCAAGTATTTGAAGAAACTTTTTAAAGTAGGTTTCATTTGCTATAAAATTCATTTTTTTCAAAGATACCAAATATGTTTACTTTTTAAAAACCTAGATTCCTATACATATTTATGACAAATGTTTTATTAAGATGCATGTTATTAGTTTTAAATGCTGATGTTTTTATTTTTCTATACTCAATCTTGTTCCATTTCAGAGCAATGAAATTAACCCATCTCGTTTTACTGATTATACGAATGGATATCGCTTTGAGTACAAAAATTGTAAGTAGCTTTTTTTTTTTTTTTAATTTCTTCATTATTCGAAATTAAGTAGTGAGATTTTTGATTAAAAGAAATTCTCATTATATTGTTAGGCATAATCACAAATTATTCAATGTTTCTCAATGTAACTTATTAAAAAAACAGAGAGCTAATTATACATGCATTTAAATTCTATGTAAAATTAACTAAAACTCATCCCACTTGGTCGATACAAACATCTAGACCAAATCCATGAACCCGTGTCCTAAACGACGAATCATGATAAAGGGTAAAATGCAGCTTCTTTTTGTCCTTTCATATTGCTGCACAAAAACAGTGCACCCAAAGGGAGAAGTCTGACTTTATCCCACCTGGTTATACCCCCGGCCACCCATTTTAGTTGCCTATTACGGGGCTATTCTAAACCCTGACCCCCATGACCCACATCCCTGAATTAATATAAGAATTTATTTGGCTGTAGAATTTTAAGTTATCAGAATTGTAATTTAAAATTAACGTTAAATAAGCAATAGCAGATACTCTTTGGACGAATAAAAAGAGTATGTGGATATTGTTCTTAAATAAGATAAATATAACCGACTCAGTGGCAACGTTCATCGTTGGTGAGCATTAGGACTCAGGATCAATCAGCTGGCTGCTTTGTTGTAGACACTGCTTCAAAAAGAGGAGACACGATGGCACTTTGTGATGTTTTTCGTCTTTTCTCCCATACGATACGCAAATGGGTAGTTCTCCTTTAAAATCCTCCCCGGAAGGCACTGACTTCCTTCTTCAAACTTCTACCTACGGGTGCTCTATCGTTGCCTTCCTCCTTCCGTAAGAGCAGGGACTATCCAAGACTTCCATAAGAATAGGTTCTTGGACTTGGAATAGATGTTGCTGTCGACCCAGTGGGATAAGAAGCAACAACAAACAGAATTTTTTGAAATTTTTTTTACTTGAAACAATTATATACAGTAATGATACTAAATTTTACAAATGTATTTCTTTTTTTTAGATTACTATTAATGAGCCCAATGAACCAAGCTTGATAATTTTATCATGATCTTTTGCTACATTGAATACAAGACAAAAATTTCGATGATTCTTTACTTTCATATGACTCTGGCCAAGAACTGCCTTTTATAATAATGGCTTTATGGAAAGCACAATTTGTTTATAATATAATTAAAACTTTTGACTTTTACCTGTTGCTGTGTTTCTCTTAATTAAATGTTCAATTTACTTGTGTATGTCGTCTGTGATATTTAATTAAATTAAGAAATTTTTGAAACTGTAATCAGAAACCATAATATTAGGTTGGTGCACAATTATTAGCCGTTTCTTTGACTTGCTATGTTTTTAAATTTTTGAATGAAAATAACCTTCTACTTTATAAAAATGTTTTTGGATTATCATAATTACTAATTTTTGGGTTGTATTCCGCCAATAAAAATCCCGTTTATGATGGTTTTTAAATAGATGATTCAACTTCGGTGCCACCAAACATACCGCATTGCCTTCTTACAGTGCACGTCCTTTATTATTCCTTTTGGTGAAACGCAGACCTTCTTTCTTTTGAGGGTTTTGAAGAGAAGCCACGATTCAACCCCAGTGACAAAGATCCTTCAGAAACGGACTCCACTCGTTTCGTTGAAGCAAATCGGGGAAAATTCGGACACATTCTACTTTATTGCAGTCGTTTGAGGATGTGGGGATCCATCCAGCCCATTTCCATACCTTTCCAAGCTTTTTTTGAGACGCCGAACGATGGTTGAATGGTCCATATTGAAGTTGTCGGCCAGCATTGGATTTGCAAGCTTTAGTCCCTTTCCACGGCTGCCAAAAGTGCCTGGTCGTTGAAACCGGTCCTCTTCCAAGCTAGTGTAGCCAGATTTGAAACGGGCAAACCATTCCCTGCATCGACGTTAGATGATTGTGCCCTCACCGAAAAGTTCGTTGAGATAGTATGGAAAGCAGTGCAGTCTTTCCGCTCTTCGAAGTGGAACAGCATAATAAGACGAATATGAGTATGATTAACATGCATTTTTATAACCTAAAAGTAGAAGGATATTTTCATTCATAAATTTATAAAATATTGTAAATTTTTAATAAAATATAGCACGTCAAAGAAAAACGACTGATAATTATGCACCAACCCAATATTTTTTTGCTAATTTTTTTTTTGTTAAAGTTGTTTTAATGATAAAAGAATTAATAAACGTATCATAAAAAAAATCTATAATCCATTTTTGCATTTCATCACTAAATGATTAATTAAAACACTTTTAAAGCAAAAACTACTGAAAAAAAACACTCAAAAATTCATGAATTTTGTAATCCTATTAAGAATCAAATACAAAATAATCAATATTTCTTTTAAAAATCAATGGAATCATTATCTAATTTACAATATCTTTTCTTTTGCGGGCCTGATGACCAATTAGCTAGCGTTCTGGCCTTTGGTACCACAGGATAACAGGTCCGAATCCTGACGGTGGCATGGAGGTTTGTGAGTGGTTCGGAATCCACTTTAAACTGTAGGTCCCAGTCTAATTAGCCTAAAGTAGGCACAAAATGGCAGTAGAGCAACAAACCAAAACCAAACTTCACAATTTCTTTAAAGAATTTCTCTCCTGATAAATATATATTCAACACGAATTTTAACTTAAATATTACATTTTTGCTTAAATTATATCTTAATATTATAAATAAACAATCATTATACTCATGAAATGTAAGTATTTTGTACCAAAAATAAAAATTTATTTAATTATTCAGATTACTCTTTAAAAACATTTTTAATTATAAATAAGTTCCTTATTTTAAAGAAATGTATTGCCATTTTTACTTCGCCAAAACAATCCGCCAAAGTAGAAAAATTTCTCATACCTTTCTAGTTCAACGAACCGCATTGTCAATGAGATATCCAAAAGGACGGCTGTAATTAGTCAATTCAAATAAATACGATACTTTTATTTATACATAACAATGGGATCTATATATACAAAAATAATAGAAATTCAGTCACAAAAAAACACGTCTACCATGGATGATTACCAGTGAGAAACATTCTTACACCAAGGTATGGTTACAGTTAGTGAAGTGGAGTGGCAAAGAGTTCACGTAGTAAATAATTCAAAAAATTCTAGATAGACAGCATTTTCGACAATCATGTTAATTTTAATAATGAACACTAAATTCATAAATGAGTTTACAAATTTACTAAACCAAAATTTATTTGCCTTATAAATCTTCCAAATTTTAAGAAACAAATTTTAAGTTTCTTGAAAATTAAAAACTAACAATCTTTAATCTAATATGCCAATTAATGATTCAGAACAATTAATGATTCAGATTCAATGCCATTTGAATGATTCAGAACTGATTCTAAGAATCAAATATTCATTGTCATGAAAGACTTTATTAATGGATATTTATTTCAATTACAGGACATTTATCTTATATATTTTTTTTACCAATAAAAGCAGGCAAAAGAATTGAAATTAACACATTTTTCATATATGAAAATGAATACACATTTATCTATATTAAGCAATACATATACATTGATGAATATGACAATACATTAAAAAAAAATGTGTAGTAAATTTAAAAATACGTTAACCTGACGTTACAAACAAAATTTTCTCACTAAATTTTAATCAAAGTTAATAAGTAATAATATATACAATTATATACATACTTAAAATCCTTCGAATTTATATTTTCTTTTAAAATGGTATAATACATAATATACTACTGTGTCCAAAAAGTAAGACCAGTTTTAAATTTAAATTTCTGGCATATATGGTATTTCAATTTTTTTTTGTTAGGTTGTTGGCACTGACCTTAACTGTGTGAAATTTTATGTCAAAACATTCATCAGTGCTTGAGTTATGCTTAGTTTTTGTGATATGCTAAAACTGATCCCGGCGATTTTGAAATGTCTCTTCAGTCGACTCAAAACGATGTCCTCGAAGTGGTCTTTGGAGTTTAGGGAATAGCCAGAAGTAGCACAATGCTAAATTAGGTGTAGTGTGAGCTTTCAGCATTCAGTGTTTTCGGTACCAATCAAGATTTGATGCGTTTGAGGGCCAAAAACATCTTTTAAAAAGGAATTTTGAAATTTCATCATGATCACCAAGGTCTCTAATTGTAAATCGACGGTTGGCAAGCACCAAATCCTTAATTTTTGGGCGTGAGCTTCGTCTGAGGTTGATGGTCGACCAGAGGGTTCTTCGTCTTCAACGAGTTCAAAGTCTTCTTTGAACTGTTCATACCACTTGTAAACATTTCTTTCCGATATAGGAAGGCTCACCGAATGCCTTCTGCAACTTTCTATACGTTTCCGCAAACAAAATTGAATGCAAGTGCTCAATTAATTCAGACATTTCAAAAATTGGCGGAATCAGTTTCAGCGCCTCACAAAGCCAAGCGCAACCCAAACACTAATGAATATTTTGTATATTTTATACAGTGCCAACAACCTAAAAAAAAGGGGTGGGAATAAAAATACCATATGCCCGGGAAAATTGAAATTGAAAATTGATCTTACTTTTCGGACATTAGTATTTGGACTCTAGTAATACATTAATCTGCATAAATCATTATGTTCTAACAAAACAATAAACTCATACACTTACTAAAAGAAAATTTACACCATTGTATTATTATCGCAACTAAGTTACTCGTAAATCTAAAATATCTTTGATATAGAATGTTCTTTTTGTTATTACTTTGTTTCGACAAAGCACATCCATCCGATTCAATGGCAGTTTTTCATCATATCAACATGAGAATCAGATGCACCTAAAGAGTTCAATTCTTCTTTCAAATCTTCAAAAGAAGGCAAGACTTCTCCTGTAGGATATGAAAGAGTTCTTGGTGGCAGAATCTCATTCGCAATTGATGAAGTTTCTTCTGGAGCAAGTCTGGACCTTCTATCTTCAATGGTGCTGCAAGAAGTTGTGTTATCTCTTTTGCTAACAACCGATTTTTGGAGATCTTCGCAATATTCTGTTGATGGAAGAAACAGAGGGCAACGAATCCCGCGGACAAATACCATCGTATAATAACTTTTCTCTAATTTCCCAAGCAAATAAGGAAGCATTCTCTTCTTTGTACTGTCGTATTTTTGAGATTACCAAAGGGGTGGAAACTCTAGGTTTACTGCCGCCTAAATGGTGTAAAAAAGAATGGAATCATTGTAGGCAATAAGGGTACAGAATATCATTGCAAGTAATAATTTTATAGAATGATATTATTTTAGTAATAATGGTATATAATAGTTTATTGTAGGTAAGGATGGTATAGAATGGTATCATTTTTTTATTAAGGATGGTATAGAATGGTATCATTTTTTATTAAGGATGGTTTAAATTGGCATCATTTTTAGTAAGGATATATAAAATGTTATTTTTTAATATGGTATAGAATGGCATATTATTATAAGGCGTATGAATTTCATTATTATAATGAATGGTATAATAATAAAATTAAAGATTTCGATATGATAATACATTATTAATAAGAATTATTTAAAAGTCAGAAAAATGAATTTGCCAATATTTTTTGTATGCATCATCATCATTGACCCGAACTGAAGGTTACGAGACAGGAAATGTTTTACTTTTACGAGGTAAGGTTATCAGCCACACGCACGTTTTACAGTCACATTAGACCGGGACCTACGGTTTAAAGTGGATTTCGAACACTACAAACAACCACGTCACCGCCAGGAATAGAACCCAAAACTTGTTGGTAACCTGTGGGCAGCGGCAGTCATTCGACCATCAGACCCTATTTTTTATATGCAGTAACAATAAATATCAGTATAATTTACTTTTAGAATTATATCTATCAATTTTAATTAATTTAGTTAATTACATTAATGATTACAATGTAGTTAAATTACATGAAAACGGTAATATTGGAAACAAAAGAAAAATAATACAGTATAGATTCTGAGAGGAGGAGAATTGGAATTTTTAAATCGAAAATAAAATTAACGTTGAATATCTAACATTGAAAATGCAATGTAAGATAAAATTTTAAAATTCAAACTATCTTCTAAGTAAATCGCTTAGATCTCCCTTCTATGGTGCTGTAAGAATAT
The DNA here is from genome assembly GCA_021605095.1 of Caerostris extrusa. Lineage (NCBI taxonomy): Eukaryota > Metazoa > Arthropoda > Arachnida > Araneae > Araneidae > Caerostris > Caerostris extrusa. Next base: position 72,562 of record BPLR01021416.1, read on the forward strand.
GTGTTCCTTCTTTTGTTACAACCGATTTTTGGGAGTCTCAATAATCTATTGAGAAAAAACAGCAATGAATAGAGTGTTTATTTTCTCTAATTCCCTAACAAATAAAAATCTTTCCCTTCTTTGTGCTGTGGTATTTTGACTTACCATATATCACTGTCGTATTAAATGTATATATTTCTTTTCATCTTGCATATATTTAGCACGCCGCATAACTTAATTTCTCGTCAAACCGCCCATTAGCATTATCGTTTAAAAATCTCTTTTGATTAAACCGCTTTCTTTTTATAGTGAAGTATCCTAAAGGTTACATGTTTTATTTTGAATTAAATTCTTGAAATTAAGTACTGAATTTATTTATAAATAAAAAAATTTAGGCTAGACAAAGTGTTTCAAATTCCTGCATTATTAATAAAAATTACGTTAACTGTCATAAAAATTAATTTGCTAATATATTTTATATGCAGTAACATCAAATACCTCTATAAATTGAATTTTCAGATTTTCAATAAATCATCAATATAAAAAGTTTCTACATAAAAAAAATGAGGTAATATTAAAAATAAAGGAGTGAAAAAAAAAAATAGAATACAAAGGGGAAAAAATGACTGAAATTTTTAAAATGAGAATAACATTAATTTTTGTATACATGTATATACGAGATAAAAATTAAAAAAAAAAAAAAAAAAAAACATAAGATAAAAAAAATAAAATATAAAATAAAATTAAATAACAAATGGGAATTTCAACACGTTTTTTTTTTTAAATCATATTTACGTAAATCATCTCAATTGTGTTGAATAAAAATATTGGGCTCGGCCGGGATTTGAACCCGGGACCTCTCGCACCCAAAGCGAGAATCATACCCTAGACCACCGAGCCACACTCACCGGCGGAGTTTTTATCTTGAAAAATAAGGCGCAAACAAGAAAAATTGGTAAACCGGTTAGAAAAGGAAGAAAAGTTGTCCTGTCCAAAATGGGTTTGCATTGCGCATTAAAAATATTTCATGCATCAAAAATATCATGCCAAAGTTGTATTTTTCTGTGAAGATAGTTACATTAAATGTATGAATCCAATGATTTGAAAACAAGAATCATAGTCGAAATTGTAAATATACTGAAACGTGCAGGGCAAGAATTAAGTTATCGGTTAGATATTGCATAAGTAGTTTACCGGCTCCAATTCGACGCTTTTTGCAACTTATTATCTCTTTTTAGATAAAAAAAAAAAACATAAGGGGAAAAAAAAAAACGTCTATATGTGTATATGTCTGAGGTTTATTTAGGGTTTGTCTGAGGTTTATTTTTTTATCTGAGGTTTATTTGTTTATTTATTTATTTTTTTTTTTTTTTTCGTGCTTCAAAATTGCTTAGTGTTCAATCGTTGTTTTAATTAATTGTTTTTTTTTTACATGAAAAAAATTACGGAGATATTCTTTATTAGTTTATTATTAAAATTAGAATACGAAATTTTTACTGTCGGAAATTTTAGTAATTTGATTTAAATTAGTAATTAATAAAAAATATTAATAAATAAAATTTTAATTAAAATTTTATATAAATAAAATAATTTTAATAATTTATTAAAATTAAATAAAAACTAAAATTTCTGACAGTAAAATTTCGTATTTTAATTTTAATAATAGTCTGCTTTCGTCGACATAGACTTAATTTTAATGGTAATTGGATAAAAATAATTAGACACAAAATAATTAGTTTCTGATTTTTCTCTTAATTTGTAATACTTTTATCTATATTATTTATTGCCTATAGGGTATTTGTCTCCATTGATTTCTATGCTTTTTATGGTATTTTATATTTAAATTGTTATTTTATTAAAACTGTATTCACTAGTCATATAAAAAATATTACCAAACCAAAGCATCATTTGGGGCCAGATGGCCAAGTAACTAGAACTCAGGCTCGGTGCCACAGGTTTCGGTTCCAAGTCCCCGGAGGTGCCAGGGATGCTTGTAGTGGTTCGAAATCCACTTTAACCAACTTTAACTTGATTCAAACCGTGGGTCTCTGTCTAATATGATTGTTGGGTATGCCGGACACCCCCTACCCCATAAAAAGATAACATCCCTGACTCGAAATCTGCCAGTAGGCAGATGACCTTGGACCACCATGGGATCGTTGAGCCAATGAAGAAAAAAAAAGTATCATCATTTAGTATTCTATCTTCTGGAATGATATTTCGTGTTAAATGTTATTTATTATGATCAGCATATTTTCCTGAACATTTTCTATTAATTTCTTTATGTCCTGTTAATAAAGTTTTCTTAATTAAATTTACCAAAACCAAATATGTACTATTTCAATAAATCCGGGCAACGATAGGTTGTATGTAATAGTTTGAAAATAAAGTTTAATTATAATCACCCTGTATTTGGAATTGAAGCCACTTTCAAAATACAGTAAAAAAAGAAACACTCATCACAATGAGTTCAAATTTGAACTGAAGATACTTGAAAGGGGAAAAGGTGCGGCATCATATTTAAACGTCATTGAACAGTTGTTCTAATGCAACTAGCAGTACAGAGATGGTTATTCTTTATGCCATAAGCAAAGGTTACACCGCTGTACGCTTTGACACGTGGAGGCATGTAGCTTGAGAATATAGACTATAGACACGAATAACACTACCCCCACAACGCTCTTTTTTTTACGTCCAACAGTCTTATAAGACCGGACCTACGGTTTAAAGTTATTGATTCGAACCACTACAAACATCCATGGCACCGCCGGAGTCGAACCCGAAAACCTGTGGTACCGAGCGCCAGGGCGCTAGCACTCAGGGCCATCAGGTCCCTATGCCATTAAATAGTTATGTCGGAACTTACCAATTGCACCAGGCAATATAGAGCCAGTCTCCGCAAAGCGAGTCAGTATCTTGGATACGCAGCCATGAGACACCAGCAGGTGCCTGAGATGTCACAGGGGCGGTAACCGTACAAGGCGAGCTCAGGATTCTCAGCCGGACGTGGAAAGGCAGGGGCTTGCCATTGGCGAACGCCCCTCCAAGTTGGTTTATACCGCCTTGTCCTGAAAAAAATTTTCTTTGATAGTTTGTATTGGTTGTTTGTACAAATACATACTGGGCGTGCTATATTTTTCTGTGAAGGTTCATTGGAAGATCGTATGAATCAATGATATTTAAACAAGAATCATGGTTGAATTTGCACACACATGCTGAGGAATGTAAATTAACGTCAACGACTTAATTATAATATTCGTAAATCAAATAAAAATTTTTGACCAAATTACAATTTGAAATTTTTATTTCGATACAAAATTGCGTTTTGAGATCATTACAAAAATAAAATATCTGATAAAAAAAAATTTATTTTTGAAAATTTAAAAATAAAAAACTGAACAAAAATGCTTGAAATAAAATTGATGAATTCTAAAAAAAAGATAATTTTAGAGCTATAATTAAAAAACTAGTGGAAAAAGGTATCAAAAACTGGGCAATCTGCAACTAGAAATGCATACATAGCAGATTCAGTGTTACCCAGGATTACACTATGAGAAACTTTGGGATTCATCGTACCTATCAGTGGACATAGATATGCTTAGTTTTTTCTTGGACAGGGTTCGTTTCATCACTGGCATAGTTTTGGTATAGCATAATTCATGGCGGTGGCATGGATGTTTTTAGTGGTTCGGAATCCACTTCAACCCGTAGATTCCGGTCTAATTAGCCCAAACAAAATCTGTAAATAGAAAATATATGTTTCGGAATATGCAGGAAAATCTTGGCCCACCATGGGACTGTCGCAACATTGAAGATTGGTTTGGTTTGGTTTTTTGTTGCTCTATGGTCATTTTGTGCATACGAGGTCTAAATAGACCGGGACCTACAGTTTAACGTAGAATCTGAACCACTCACAAACATCCATCCACCGCCATGATTCGAACCTGAAGCATCACTGAAAAAGTTCATAATTTCTAACCTTCAATATTCGATTAAGCTTTTTGGTATTGATATAAAAGCACTTAAGTTCATATCATTAACATTATATGAACTTTATATATTTATATATATGAATACTTGCATGTGTGTATATTCCATTAAAACTAAAAATTATAACATATAGAAGTTTTAATTTTTTTTTTCCTCTGAATTTATCTAATTTAGTAAGTAACCAAAAATTACGGAAAAAAATTCTATTTAGTGTTTTTTAATTAAATAAAAAATTATTTTAACGTATTATAACAAAGCATTATATAATTATATCGAAGAAATATACTGTTATTATATTATTTTTAAAAAGGAATTGAAATATAGATATTTTGTAACAATTTATTTTTATAACAATATCAGAGTTTAATTATTTGATAAAAATATCACCATACCTTTCTATACATATATTTTTATATAAAAAGAGAAATGCGTAGTAAAAAAAATAAAACTAATGAGTTTAACTACTATAAAATTGAAATAGGAAAGACTAAGCGAGAGCTTAAATATATGATGAACCTATTTATAAATACCCATGAATGCTGAAGTAATACTTCCAAGAATATGAGGACAAAGAAAATTTACGATTTTTATATTTCTAATGAAAATTTACATCTATATTTTATTTAATTTAAAATTTATAGATATTTAATATATTTCAAACAAAAAAAAAACGCCACACATTATATTTGCTAGTTAAGCATAAAAAATTTCGTTCGAATTTACAAGCCCTTAATGCTTATAAATTTGCATAAATTCGTTCAAAAATATGCATAAAATTTGCATAAAATCGTAGAATTCATGAGCTATATTTTATTTTTGAATATTAAATCTTCATTTAATTTAAACACTCTTTAAAAAAATTATTATATGTAAAATAAAAAATTGAGATATTTTACGTTAATTTTTATATTTTCTTTATTAGCATAAACCATATATAATGCTGTAATTTGCAACTATCAATATGGCAAATATTACTGCAATTTTACATTAGAAAGTTAATTTTCTGAATAACGACTTAACTTTCTATTTGATCAAATATTGTTTAACTTATTTTGCGCTAACATAACATATATAACATATATTGCGCGATAACATATGATAGAATTTGATAAAAGTAAATTTTAATTCTACTTATTGACTTTTATTTATTTAGTTATTAAGGATGTTTTTTATAATTTCTTATTTTATATTAACTTAAAATAAAATAATAACAATAATTAATAATATTAACAATTTATAATTTAATAACAATAATTTATTTCAATATGCTTTTATAAAAACTAATTATAATTTAATTGAAAGTACACAAGTCGTTTTAAAAATTTTAAATTTGCTCCCAGAAAAATTATATATTAATTAAAAACATTAATATATTTTAGATATATTAATTGTTTTTAATTATCTATTAATTAAAACAAAATCTATCAATTCTCGACATTCAAATAAATCATTAAATCAGCATTTAAAAATAAAAAAAGTATCAAAATTTTGCATGTTTATTAAACTTAAAATTAGAGTTCAATTATTAATAAATAAATTATATATTAATTAAAACAATACGAGATTAACGTGCATATTTTGGTAATCACCATTATGTGAAACAATTTTTTTTAGATAATGATCTTTGAAAACGATCGTTTATTATTAATTTCAAATGATCATGAAAAATTATTTTTGTATTGCTAATTACAAATGAACATGTAAACGATTTTTTATTATCAAGTTCGAAATTATTTAGAGCTTAATAATAAATATTTACCATTTAAAGGATATTATTAAAATTGCATGAATTTATAAATATATTATTCTAAAGACAAAATATATATTTATAAAGATAATTCCTTCTGAAAAAAATCAAATCAAATTCATTTCTGTTCTCAATCAAATAAATCATCAAATATCACGTTTACAAATAAAAAACTTCAAAATTTATTGAACTTAAAATTAAAAGTTCATAATTAATAAAAATAAATTATATATTAATTAAATAAATATGTTTTTCGTGCATCTTTTTGCAATCGCCATCATGTGAGACAGATTTCTTTTGATAGATTTTAAAACGATCTTTTATTATTATCTTAAATGAACATGAAAAACTATTTTTTATTATTAACTTTCTAATTATTTAGAGCTTAATAATAAATATTTATCAATTAAAGGGTCTAATTAAAATTAAAAAATTGCATGAATTTAAAAATATATTATTTCTAAAGATAAAATGTATTATTTATAAGGAAAATTCCTTCTGTAAAACAAATTCTCAATCAAATCATTAAATATCACATTTACAAATAAAAAAATTTCAAAAATTTACTAAACTTAAAATTAAAAAGTGTAATAATTAATAAATTATATTTTAATTAAAACAATTAATACCATCATATGAAACAAATTTCTTTTGATAATATTTGAAAACGATTTTATTATTAAATTTCAAATTATTTAGAGCTTAAGAATAAATATTTTTCAATTAAAGGAGCTAATTACAATTAAAATTGCATGAATTTAAAAAATTATTTCTAAAGATAATTCTTTCTGTAAAAAAAAAAAATCTCTTACGGTCATAGTATTCACATTTCATAAACCGTGTAAATTTAAAGTTACACAGTTTATGAATTATTTACAATTGAAATGAACATGAAAACGATTTTTTTATTATTAAATTTCAAATTATTTAGAGCTTAAGAATAAATATTTTTCAATTAAAGGATCTAATTAAAATTAAAATTGCATGAATTTAAAAATCTATTATTTATAAAGATAATTCCTTCTGTAAAAAAATTCTCTTACTGTCATATATTTCGCGTTTCATAAACTGTATATATTTCACCTAAAATAAATTTTAAATGTTCTTTATGTTTTTAATCTACTTCAATGTTTGAGAAATAGTATGCATTCTTTTTAAGCAGAAATTAAAAATATATTATTTCTAAAATTAAAATATAAAAAAATATATTTATAAAGGTAATTCTTTATGTAAAAAAATTCTACTGTTTTCCCCTACTCCTACTGTATATTTCACTTGTTTCAAAAACTGTAAATATAAAGTTACACAGTTTATGAATTATTCTATTTATTTATACTGTTTTTGTTTATAATCTACTTCAATGTTTGAGAAATAGTATGCATTCTTTTCATGCAGAAATTTAAAAATATATTATTTATAAAGTTAAAATATAAAAATATATTATTTATAAAGGTAATTCTTTATGTAAAAACAATTCTCTTGGGTCATATATTTCACGTTTCATAAACTGTGTAAATTTAAAGTTGAGCAGTTCATAAATTGTTTACGCTTATGAATTATTTATTTACATTATTTACACTGTTTTTTTTTTTATATATATATATTTGATCATACCATGAATTCATTTCTAGAACGGTACATTCAAAAACAAGAAAAATTAAGTCTAAATTCATACTGAAGTATTAACTGCCAATAACTTACCTCTGGGAGTCATCAAAAAAGATTTCAAGAAATTTCAAACAGATTTCAAGAAATTTTGAAATAAGATTTCAAGTTCGATCTTCATTTGGCGAATGAAACTTCATACTCGAACCACAAGAAACGAGAAGTTCTCTTTATATAGAAAAGTAACACTGGTTGGTGGGGGTGGTGCTGAGAGTTGGGGGGTGTGGGAATTCAACACGTGTTGGTCTTTCTCTTCGGTGGAATGGACACTTACCGGACATTGACTCCAGGATTTAGATTGCAAGGAGGAAAGAATTATAAGGAGCAGGAGAGAGAGGAGAAACTTTAACGAAAACGGATTTGAAAGTATACTTAGGATTCATACTGTCCATAGCATATCTTAATTATGATAATAATTGTTGGGCTTTAAAATATTTTTATATAAATCTGATATTAGACTTCGTAAAAATATAAATTGCATGGTTAATAATTTTTTAAATGGTTTGTGACAAAAAGTTGTATTCATAATATACAAAAAATTTAAGGGCCTGAATGGTCGAGTGGCTAGCGCTCTAGCGCTCGATACCACAGATTTCGGGTTCGAGTCTCGGCGGTGCCATGGATGTTTGTAGTGGTTCGGAATCCACTTTAAGCCGTAGGTCCCGGTCTAACGTGATCGTAGAGTGTTGCGGAGGTAATGTTACTCCGCGTCCGTAGCTTATCTTCAAGCGACACTCACCTCCTGGGTAGCGCTAAGTGAGTAACGTCTGTGCAGCGCTTGCCTTTAAGGCATCAAAGACAATTGTCTGAGTGTTTGCCAGCCGTAATAGAAAAAATGTGCTAAGAGTATGTGGACAATATTATGCGAAATTGTGCAGTTTATAACTTGTTAGTGGATAATAGTGGTAAATATTTTTTTTGACCATCTCGCTTCTAAATTTGAACGCGGCCTGATGGCCAATTGGCTAGCGCTCTGGCCTTTGATACCACAGGCTTCAGGTTCGAGTCCCGGTAGTGCCATGAATGTTTGTAGTGGTTCAGAATCCACTTTAAGCCGTAATTCCCGGTCTCGTATGACTGTAGAGCATCACAGAGCAAAAGTCGGACTTCTACATAAGAGCGCTCCTTCACAACAGAAGCTGCTTCCTTCCCCTTCAACCATGAGTCCATACGGGTTCGTGGGCTTGATCTAGATTAGATATCGACTAAGTGGGATATGTCACAACAGAAAAAATTAGTATATGTCCTTTGGACTCACAGGCTTCAGTTTCAATACCTGGCGGTGGCATGAATGCTTGTTCGAAATCCACGTTAAACTATAGGATCAGAATTTAATTTATTTTGGTTATTTAAGCCATAAAATAAACAGAAAAACTAAGGAATATTTATCATAAAGTTTTAGATAACAAAAAATTACAAAAATATCGTGATAGTTGCAATTTTTCATAAACTTTAAGTATTGTTGTTGTTGTTCCTGATCCCCGATGTAGTCTAGCTATTAGACCAAATCCATAAACCTCTAAAAAGTCCAAGAATAGAAGATGGCCAGATAAAACCTTGTCCAATGCCATAGTATATCTTAATTATGATAATAATTGTTGGACTTTAAAACAATTTATATAAATTTGAGATTAGACATCATAAAAATATAAATTACATGGTTAATAATTTTTTTAAATGGTTTGTCACAGAAAGTTGTATTTATAAAATACAAAGAATTAGTATCTGGCTTTTGGACCCACAAGCTTCAGAATCCTGGCGGTTGCATGGATGTTTGTTAATAGATCGGAATCCACGGTAAACTGTAAGTCTCGATCTAATAGCCTAAAGCAGGGGTCTCCAAACTTTTCAGCTTTAGGGCCATACTGTTTACTCCAGTAAGTACCAAGGGCCAAAACCGTTTTAATTTTTCTGCCATTATCTGTAATTTCCTGTAATTTCTAGACTATTCCGTTCCTGGGGGATTTTCAGGATAAAAATCATATGTTTGATTCAGGATATATACATTCCAAACATCGATATACATACATATGCGATACTCTTTACCCCAACATAACTACCGAGGGTAACCGCGGGATGTTCACGAGTTCATAATGTTAGTGGGATTCAATTCAGTTACTTGTTAGCTGTTAGGCTTAAGTTAAATTTTCTGCGTATTATGCATGTCATTAAGCTTTACCTAGCAAGTAAATAAAACCGAGTTATTGTCATTCTGAGTTTTTTTATCCAACTTATTACAGCAACAATAAACTATTCGGTGTCGCTGGCCGGATGGATGACACTGGCGGGCCGTATTTTGCCCGCGGGCCGTAGCTTGGAGACCCCTGGCCTAAAGTGTGCACAAAATGACCGTAGAGCGACAAACCAAACCTTTACCTTCAGAAACATCAAGTATAAAATTGCAGATTCTGCAGATTCTCTGCAGATCTGCAGATTCTCCAAGCGCAGTGCTCGATGCAGTACAGTTATTTAAACCTATTTCAAAGTATTCTCAAAATTTGTATTGTTTAAGGGAATATGAAATTCTGGGCACTTCTTACCGGACATTGGACTCCGTGATTTAGATTGGAGGAAAGAATTATAAGAAGCAGGAGAGAGAGAGGAGAAACTTTAACGAAAACGGATTTGAAAGTATACTTAGGATTCATACTGTCCATAGCATATCTTAATTATGATAATAATTGTTGGGCTTTAAAATATTTTATATAAATCTGATATTAGACTTCGTAAAAATATAAATTGCATGGTTAATAATTTTTTAAATGGTTTGTGACAAAAAGTTGTATTCATAATATACAAAAAATTTAAGGGCCTGAATGGTCGAGTGGCTAGCGCTCTAGCGCTCGATACCACAGATTTCGGGTTCGAGTCCCGGCGGTGCCATGGATGTTTGTAGTGGTTCGGAATCCACTTTAAGCCGTAGGTCCCGGTCTAACGTGATCGTAGAGTGTTGCGGAGGTAATGTTACTCCGCGTCCGTAGCTTATCTTCAAGCGACACTCACCTCCTGGGTAGCGCTAAGTGAGTAACGTCTGTGCAGCGCTTGCCTTTAAGGCATCAAAGACAATTGTCTGAGTGTTTGCCAGCCGCAATAGAAAAAAAAAAAATGTGCTAAGAGTATGTGGACAATATTATGCGAAATTGTGCAATTTATAACTTGTTAGTGGATAATAGTGGTAAATATTTGTTGACCATCTCGCTTCTAAATTTGAATGCGGCCCGATGGCGAATTGGCTAGTCGCTCTGGCCTTTAATACCGCAGGCTTCAGGTTCGAGTCCCGGCGGTGGCATGGATGTTTGTAGTGGTTCGAATCCACTTTAAACCGTAGGTCCCGGTCTCATATGACTGTAGAGCATCACGGAGCAAGAGTCAGACTTCTACCTACGGGTGCTCCTTCACAACAAAAGCTGCTTCCTTCAACCATGAGTCCATACGGGTTCGTGGGCTTGGTCTAGATTAGATATCGACTAAGTGGGATAAGTCTCACACAACACAAATAAAATTAGCATATGGCCTTTGGACTCATAGGCTTCAGTTTCAATTCCTGGCGGTGGCATGAATGTTTGTTAATAATTCGGAATCCACGTTAAGTTATAGGATCAGAATTTATATTTTGGTTATTTACGCCATAAAACAAACAGAAAAACTAAGGAATTTTTATCATAAAAGTTTTAGATAACAGAAAAAATTACAAAAATATCGTGATATTTGCAATTTTTCATACACTTTTAAGTGCTTTTATTGTTGTTCCTGATATAGTCTAGCTATTAAACCAAATCCATAAACCTCTAAAAGGCCATCCATAAACCTCTTCGGCCATCTTCTAGATGGCCAAATAAAAACCTTGTACAATGCCATAGTATATCTTAATTATGATAATAATTGTTGGATGTTTGTAGTAGTTCGAATCCACTTTAAGTAGTAGGTCCCGGTCTCATATGACTGTAAGAGCGTCACGGAACAAAAGTCAGACTTCTAAATACGGGTGCTCCATCACAACATAAGCTGCCCCCTTTTTCTCCATCCATGAGTAGATCACTCATGGGATGTCCGTCCCGCACTACAGGACATTGAGGATTAGTCCCAGCAAGAATAGAAGATGGTCAGATAAAACCTTGTCCAATGTAAAATCAAGACAGTTTAAAATATGAGCGGACGATGCTTGAACAGTCCTACATTTGGTGCCTGCACTTATCGCGTTTTGCCAGTGGACACTTTCGACTGATGACCGATTGCCTAGCGCTCTGACCTTCGCTACCACAGGCTTCAGGTTCAAATACTGGTGGTGGCATGGATGTTTGCTAATAGTTAGAAATTCACGGTAGGTCTCGGTCTAATTAACCTAAAAGTGTGCACAAAATGACCGTAGAGTGCCAAACAAAAAGAATTAGTACAAAAAAAAATAGCCTTCACAGTTAAAATAAAAATGATTTTTTTTTTCAAACTAAAAAAAAAAGTCCTATAAAAAAGATAATTGATCAAAAATAATACATATTATAAAGTAATATTTTAGCACTCCTATTAGTTATGCAAAAAAAAAAAAAAATTTCTTTATAAAAAAAAAAAAAAAAAGTAATATAAAAAAAATTTTAAGTCAATTCCTACTTTTTTTTTTTCACTATATTGCAGAAAGTACTTTATAATTTTCATTCCTTTTTTTTTTAAGTTTATCTGATGCCATCTATTGTTAGATATATGCAACTTAAATCTAAAAATATTTTATTTAATTAATTTAATTTAATTAATGAATTTATATTTGAAAAGAACTGTATTAACATCCAGTGTCATCCACTACAAGTTAAAAAAAAAATGTATTTGAACTTGAGTGGATGAATAAAAGTATTTCATGTACGATTGAAAATTTGAACAAGATATATAGGGAGAGTGTGAGCTAATAGAAGGAGTTGAAAACTAGGCTTCACAGTTATAAAAAAAAAAAAAATTTCAAACTAAGAAAAAAGTCCTATAAAAACGGTAATTGATCAAAAATATTACATATTATTAGTACGTAATATTTAGCACTCCAATTAGATCCATTTAACATTATTTTTCGTTACAAAAAGTAAAAAAAAACCTTATGATTTGAACTTTCTTCAAATATACAAAGAATTAGTATCTGACCATTGGACCTTCAAGTTCGAATCCTGGCTGTGGCATGGATGTTTGTTAATAGTTAGAAATTCACGTTAAACTGTAGGTCTCGGTCTAATTAGCCAAACGTGCACAAAATGACCGTAGAGTGGCAAACCAAACCAAAGAATTAGTAGAAAAATAGGCTTCACAGTTATAAAAATAAAAAAATTAAAAATTTTCAAACTAAAAAAAAAAAAAAGTCTATAAAAACGGTAATTGATCAAAAATATCATATATTCCATACATAATCCTGGCGGGGCATGGATGTTTACTAATAGTTCGGAATCAACGTTAAACTGTAGATGTCGGTCTAATTAACCTAAAGTGTGCACAAAATGACCGTAGAGCGAAAAATTAACCTATTAAAACCATTTAACATTATTTTTCGTACAAAAACGAAAAAAGCTTATGATTTGAACTTTTTCAAAACGTATTTTATGGTCTATTTTACAAAATAAATTGATAGTAATAAATAATATAATATAATAATAAAATATTATTATATATTAATTTGAAGATTTAAAAATTTGTTAAAAAAACAGGCTTCGCAGTTATAAAAATAAAAATATGTTGTTTTTTTTCAAACTAAAAAAAGTCCTATAAAAGAAGTAATTGATCAAAAATATTAAATATTATTATTATAAAGTAATATTTTAGCACTCTATTAGAACCATTTAACATTATTTTTCCTACAAAAAGAAATAAAGCTTATGATTTGAACTTTTTCAAAAACGTATTTTATGCTTTATTTTCAAATAACAAAATAATAATATTAATAAGTAGCATAATATAAAAGAATATGACTTATCATTTATTTCTGACGTTTAGAAAAACTTGAAAAATTGTTTCTAGTTTTGCAACCATATACCCTCGTTAGACGGAATGAAATTTAAAACTAGTAAAACTTTATAAAATTAGCAGAGTTGTCACAACTTTTTCAGCTACACTTCCTTCAAAATCGTTGCCAAGGAATTCACATTGTAGAATAACATGTCTCAGCTAATTAAAAAAATGGTCCTACAGTTACAGTTAAAAATACAGCCTACGGTTACAATTTTTAATTAGTTTTTCGTTTAACAGTTTCGAGATTAACAGGTTCGTCGTTTGTCTTTCGAAATAAATAAATAAAGGATTGAATGAATAATGATTATTAAAAAAAAAAAAAAAACACAGTGGTCTGTAATAGATTTTAATAATTAAAAAAAAAAAACAGTTTAAAAGATAAACAATTGAACTATTCGTACAATTTTTACCCAATCAAACTTTATACTCAAAAGAGAACCGGAAAAAAGAATGCAAAGTCGCACTATGATCATACACATTACTGGTATGGTTTTAGTTCTCCCTTTCGCTTCTAAACCAGTTTGGTTTGTCGCTCTACAGTACATCTTTTGTGCACAATTTAGGCTAAACAGACCGGGACCTACAGTTTAACGTGGATTCCGAACCACTCCCAAACATCCAGGCCATCGCCAGGATTCGAATCTGAAGTCTTTGGTACCAAAGGCCAGAGCTCTAGCCAATTGGCCATCTGGCTGCCTTATAAACCAGAGCAAATAATATGGTAAATTCCCGATAGATTTACACTTCCTCATTTTGCTTCACAGGATAGTTTGGAAGATGGTATTACAACAACTGGTACACTATGGCAAAAAAGTAGAAGGACACTTGATTTTGTAACAATAACCGAAAAATATTTTTATTTTTACTAAAATTTTATTAGGAAACATTTTACAAATATTTTAAAAATACAATTTTAACATCAGAATTATGATATTCAAACATAAATATTAATGGCAACAAAATTCTTTCTCTTTTTTGAAACTTTGTAAGATGTAAGTAGAAGGACAGCATTATAATGAATGAAAAAATAGTGATTTTAATAAGGAATGTTCTTCCCATTGGCCTTTATAACTTCAAATATTCTGTTTGGAAGTGAATTGTATAGAGATTGAACTTGTTTGATAAAAATTGTCCTGACTAGCCATTCAATGCTTCTCGAAGCTGAGTTAGCGAATCAAATTACCTTCCATCAGCATAAATCGGACGAACTAGCATTGCCCAGATGTTTTCCACTATATTAAGGTCAGACTTTTGGCTGGCCATAGTAAAAACATCCACATTATTTGTTAGGAACCAATTTTTGACTCCAGTCGTGGTGTGAATGGAAGTTCGTCTTGCTGAAACTTCCACTCTTTCACCCCCAAGTCAGAGCCATAAGGAATAAGCTCGGAATTCAGCACTTGAATGTAGTCTGTATGTTTTTGCTTACCATTTAAGAAAACCGTAGACTTGTCCTTCCTCCGTATCCAACAGCCAAATCAAACCATTAAACTCCTCCCCTCCCATTTGTCGTGTTTAGTATTTCGTCTTCATTCCTCAGACAATGCCAGTAGTGCTGATATCCGTCTGGACAGTCTAAGTTAAATTTCTTTTCATCGGAAAATATCACAGAAGTCCATTCTGTAGTCCAGGACATGTGCCCTTTAGCCCACGCTAAACGGTTATCAATGAGCTTGTGTCCACTTAGGATGAGGTTTCCGTTTTTCAAAATGAATTTTTTTAGATTTTTTAATATAGTTGTAAACTGTATGTTTCGTCATTCATTGTGATTAAGTCCTGCTTTGATTTCTTGCCTTTTGAAACACTTCCTTCTTTCTTCTTAAGCACACGAACAAGTTTTCTTTTCACTCAATGGTGTTAATCTCTTTTCGGTCTACTCAGTCTTCGTTTCTTTCCATTTTTAAAAGGATTTCAGACAAAGTTTTGAAAACCGTATTGGGGGCTCACCTGCACACGAGCAATCTCTCTCAGGACACTTTTTTACCATCATTTTGATATGCGGAAATTTGGCTTTTTTGAAAATCGTTCAAAGGTATTCCTTTAGGTGCATTTCTGATAACGAAATGTAGCGTACCTTTAAACAACAAATTAGATTTTTTTTGACACAAAAGGATAAAACAAAGTACGATCACTATTTAACTAAAGAACAACTCACTAAATTAAATATATTAGCAAAGTGTCCTCTACTTTTTTTTTACGCATCGGAAATTATATATATACTAATTTTTATTATCAATATTAGTGGTAGATGTTTAATTTTTGCCTAAAATGAAAAAAAAAGGGTCATTAAACTAAATCGTCTGCACTAAATATCGGGTAGTTAGGAGAAAATAAGAGATATTAATTGGCAAAAACACTGTCCTTCTATTTTTACGCAGTGTATATTGATGTTAACAGTTGGAATGGAGAGTTTCAGTAGAGGGGAAAAGAGAAACTTAAAAGGTTTAAAGGGGCTAGAGGGCCGAGGGAAGGGAGGGATGGCCGAGTTACTAGCGCTTTGGCGTTCCAGTACCACAGGTTTCGGGTTCCTATAGCGCTGATGCAATGGATGTTTGTAGTGGTTGGAATACACTTTAAAACCATAGATCCCAGTCTGATATGATTGCTGAGCATTTAGGCGGACAACCCTACCATGTTAAAGAAACCATCTCTGTCTCTCGAAATTTTGCCAACAGCTTTGATTTGTTTCGTCACTCTACTGTCATCTTATGCACATGAGGACAAAAACAGATCGCGACCTACAGTTTAAAGTGGATTCCGGAACCACTTACAAACATCCATGCCACCGCCAGGATTCGAACCTAGGTCTGTGGTACCAAGGCTAGAGCCCTAGCCAGTAAGCCATCAGGTCTCCTGTCAGTAGGCAGACGGCATTGGCCCACCATGGACTGTAATGCCATGAAGTTAGGAGTTAGATAGGTTTAAAATGAGAGGGAGAGATATATAGATAACTACATAAATATTTTCCCGGTTTTTTATGTTAATATCAGGATGTGATATTCTACGAAGATGGTAGTTTCTTGAATGCTCAAAAGTGTATGCTCCCTCAGGAAGGTGGGAGAGCTTCGTTTTCCCTTTATTCGTGCGCGTGCGCTTTAGAGCTAAAGCATTTTATGATGTTGAGCTCCCAGACTCTACTGAAACCAGACGGATCCATGAAGAAACTACTCGCATTCCGAGAGATATACGATCATGAACTCGCAAATGGTTATGAGCTTACATCTTTGGCTCACTTAAGCCAATGGTCTCAAAAGTGATTCCACTGTGGAAATGTTATCTTAAAAAAATTAATCTGTCTTCCATTTTTCTTACGAGACTTAATTCAGAACTTTTAGATCACCCGTGAAATGATTGTTCACATTCAATCACAAATTCAATGCCGTGATTCTATATATGCAAACTGAAATCGATTAAACTAAATATAAACAGCATCATATTGAATATCAATATAAATCACTTCAGTAAAAACTTTCGATATCTTTTTTTTCCATTGCATCTCTTTGAGTTAATGAATTGTCTTCCAACTTCTTGGAACGTCTACATTCTAGAATATTCAATCACGAGTGATTAATTTCGTAATTCAGCAAGGAAATTTTTTAAAAAATTCAGGTACAAAAATTATCATATTTATTCACTTAAACCTTGGATGTTATGGTTCTCAAGTAAATGAACTATCTTTGCACATGACTCCATTATACAATCAAAAAAAAAAAAAACATTCGTGATATGCATGTTTATGTTCCATCATATTAACTAAATTTCGTGATTCAATAAATAAATCACAAACTATCACTGTGCTGAATATCAATGTACAAGAAGAATAAATCATTTCACTAAAATATTACTTTACAAGTAAGTGAACTATTTTTCTTTCATGACTCCCATTTGCACAATCTAAAAACATCCGTGATATGCATGTTGATGTTCCACACTGTTGACTAAATTTTGTGATTCAATAAACAAATCGAAAACAAACTATTATCATACTGAATATCAATGTAAAAAAATAATAAATCACTATCCTAAAAACCTTTGTATACTTTTGTTTTTCACTGCTTTTCAAGTAACTGTCTTTATTTGTCTTGCACGTGACTCCATTACACAATTTAAAAGTCATCAGCGATATGTATGGTAATGTTTCAGCATGTTAACTAAATTTCGTGATTCAATAAATAAATCACAAACTATTATCATACTGAATACCAATGTACAAAAATAATAAATCACATCGTAGAAAATTTTTTGAATATTATTGTTTTCACTGCTTCTAAACTGTCTTGCACATGAGTCCATTACACAATTTAAAAATCATCAGCGATGTGTATGGTAATGTTCCAACATGTTAATTAAATTCCGTGATTCAATAAATAAATCACAAACTATCACCATGCTGAATATCATGTACAAGAATAAGAAATCATTTCACTAAAAATATTACTTTACAAGTAAGTGAACTTTATATTTTCTTTCATGACTCCATTGCACAATCTAAAAAACATCCGTGATATGCATGTTGATGTTTCCACACTGTTGACTAAATTTTGTGATTCAATAAACAAATCGAAAACAAACTATTATCATACTGAATATCAATGTAAAAAAATAATAAATCACTATCTAAAAACCTTGTATACTTTTGTTTTCACTGCTTTTCAAGTAACTGTCTTTATTTGTCTTGCACGTGACTCCATTACACAATTTAAAAGTCATCAGCGATATGTATGGTAATGTTTCAGCATGTTAACTAAATTTCGTGATTCAATAAATAAATCACAAACTATTATCATACTGAATACCAATGTACAAAAATAATAAATCACATCGTAGAAAATTTTGAATATTATTGTTTTCACTGCTTCTAAACTGTCTTGCACATGAGTCCATTACACAATTTAAAAATCATCAGCGATGTGTATGGTAATGTTCCAACATGTTAATTAAATTCCGTGATTCAATAAATAAATCACAAACTATCACCATGCTGAATATCAATGTACAAGAAGAATAAATCATTTCACTAAAATATTACTTTACAAGTAAGTGAACTTTTATTTTTTCTTTCATGACTCCATTGCACAATCTAAAAAACATCCGTGATATGCATGTTGATGTTCCACACTGTTGACTAAATTTTGTGATTCAATAAACAAATCGAAAACAAACTATTATCATACTGAATATCAATGTAAAAAATAATAAATCACTATCCTAAAAACCTTGTATACTTTTGTTTTCACTGCTTTTCAAGTAACTGTCTTTATTTGTCTTGCACGTGACTCCATTACACAATTTAAAAGTCATCAGCGATATGTATGGTAATGTTTCAGCATGTTAACTAAATTTCGTGATTCAATAAATAAATCACAAACTATTATCATACTGAATACCAATGTACAAAAATAATAAATCACATCGTAGAAAATTTTTGAATATTATTGTTTTCACTGCTTCTAAACTGTCTTGCACATGAGTCCATTACACAATTTAAAAATCATCAGCGATGTGTATGGTAATGTTCCAACATGTTAATTAAATTCCGTGATTCAATAAATAAATCACAAACTATCACCATGCTGAATATCAATGTACAAGAAGAATAAATCATTTCACTAAAATATTACTTTACAAGTAAGTGAACTTTATTTTTTTCTTTCATGACTCCATTGCACAATCTAAAAAACATCCGTGATATGCATGTTTGATGTTCCACACTGTTGACTAAATTTTTGTGATTCAATAAACAAATCGAAAACAAACTATTATCATACTAAATATCAATGTAAAAAAAATAATAAATCACTATCCTAAAAACCTTGTATACTTGTTTTCACTGCTTTTCAAGTAACTGTCTTTATTTGTCTTGCACGTGACTCCATTACAATTTAAAGTCATCAACGATATGTATGGTAATGTTTCAGCATGTTAACTAAATTTCGTGATTCAATAAATAAATCACAAACTATTATCATACTGAATACTAATGTACAAAAATAATAAATAACAACGTAGAAATTTTGGATATTATTGTTTTCACTGCTTCTAAACTGTCTTGCACATGAGTCCATTACACAATTTAAAAATCATCAGCGATGTGTATGGTAATGTTCCAACATGTTAATTAAATTCCGTGATTCAATAAATAAATCAAAAACAGAACTATTATCATACTGAATATCAATGCACAAAAATAATAAATCACTTTGCAATTCTTTGCATACTTTTGTTGTCGTTGTTAAATAAATGGACTGTCTTATTTATTTTTGCAAATGATTCGATTATACAATTTAAAAGTCACCCTTGATATGCATGTTAATGTTCAACATGTTATTTGAATTCTTACACGTTATTTCAATAAATAAATCGAAAACAAACAACTATCATACTGAAAACCAATTTGCAAAAATAATAAATCACATTGCAAAAACCTTGTATACTTTTGTTTTCATTGCATTTCAAGTAAATGTCTTGAAAATTTCTCTGTAAATTTCTTTTCAAGTAAACTGTCTTTATTTTTCTTGCACATGATTCTATTACACAATTTAAAAACACCCCTGATATGCATGTTAATGTTCCACCATGTTAATTAAATTCCGTGATTCAATAAATAAGAAAATTTATGGTAGAACATTAACAGTGTTCCACCATGTTAACTAAATTTCGTGATTCAATAAATAAATCACAAACTATCATCATACTGGATATCAATGCACAAAAATAATAAATCACTTCTATTAAAACCTTGTATACTTCTGTTTTCATTGCTTTTCAAGTAAATGAACTGTCCTCCATTTTCTTGGAGGCGACTGCATTCAGCACTTTGAGGATCGCCTGTGAAGTGTTGGTCTTGGATATGCCTGCGCATAAGAAACCTTTTTCGATCTCCTTTAACAACTTCCCGGGACATTCGAAGAGATTGAATTCGGAGATTAAGAAAGGAACGAATCCGCCAAATGAGTGCCCCGAAGATCCACCATCTTCTCTCCCCAAAGTAATCGGGTGTTTCTTTTATGTTTGCTGCACTCGCGAAAAGTATCTCGAAACATTGATTCTCGGAAGGTTTTTTTTTTTTTTTTTTTTTTAATAGGGTTTTTGAATGCCTTTGATGCTTTTTATTTCTCCTTTTAAAAAAATCTTATCAGGTAGATTTTTGTTAAGTTATTCCTAAATTTCCTTTGGTGTAAAATGAGATGTGTGGAAATATTTTTAAATTCTGACAAAATAAATAATTACCAACAAAAAATATAATATAGTCGAGGGATTTGAAATTTTTTTTTCGTCATTGGCACTACAGATCCCTGGTGGGCCAAGACTATCTGCCAACTGGCAGATTTCCAGACAGAATACGTTTTTTTAATAGGGTCTTTTGAATGCCTCCGATATCTTATTTCTACTTTAAAAAAAAAAAAAATCTTATCAAGTAGATTTTTTTAGTTATTCCTAAATTTCCTTTTGGTGTAAAATGAGATGTGCGGAAATATTTTTAAAACTCTTAACAAATAAATAATTACTAACAAAGAATGTAACATAGTCAAGTGATTTAAAATTCTTCTTCATGGGTGCAACAGACCCATTGTGGGCCAAGGCCATCTGCTTAATTTCGAGACAGAAGATGCTTTCTTTTTACATGGTAGAGTTGTCAACCCTAACCCAACAGTCATATTAGACCGGGACCTACGGTTTTAAAGTGGATTCGAACCACTACAAACATCCATGGTACCACCAAGATGCCAAACCGAAATCTGTGACACCGAGAGCTAAAGCGCTAGTCATTTGGTCATCAGGCCCCAGTGCTTTGAAACTTCATACCAAATTCAAAATGTCAAAAAAGATTTACAGGGTAACAAAAAATTTCAGTGACCGCTTTTGATGCATTCGTATTCTTTAATGCAAGTTCAAAAATTAGCGATGTTTCTCAATAGAACTTTTGACATGATTGCTTTTTTTTTTTTAAATGTTTCTTAAATTCAAGTTTTGAGATCTTAATCTTGCTAATATGATTCAAGGAGGGGCTCAATGGCCGAGTGGCTCTCGGTACCACAGGTTTCGAGGTTAGAGTCCCGGCTGTACCATGGATGTTTATAGCAGTTCGGAATCCACTTTAAACCGTAGCCGTAAACCGGTCTAACATGATCGTACAGCGTTACGGAGGTATTGTTACTCCGCGTCCGTAGCTTATATCTTCAAGTTACACGCACCTCCTGGGTAGTGCAAAGTGAGTAACGTCTGTGCAGCGCTTGCCTTAAGGCATCCAAGACAATTGTCTAAGTGTTTGCCAGCTGCATTAGAACAAAAAAATAAATTCCTTTTTTTTTTTTTAAGTGTTTCTTAAATGTAAGTTTTGACTTAATCCTGCTAATATGATTCAAGAATATGGAATATTCCTTTTTATTATTTATTTTTTTAAGTGTCTTTCAATCACTTTATGGCTCCACCGAACTAATAAAAAGCTTGAATTTGACTGATTAAATTTTTTAATGGCAGGACTTTGATTAAAATAAAAGTTACAAAAACTAATTGTCAATCTGTTTGACTATGTTTAACATCTAAATTATTTCTTTACAATACTTGGAGTATAAAATACAAAAAGATAATTTAATCTCATTCATCGCACGGAAAGAGACCTGACAGAAGAAAGAATATCTGAAGCTGGAAGAAAAAGAAATCTACTTTCTGTTTCTTTATATTCGTTATCATTGCACTCTTACAATATCTGCCCCCAAAACCCCGAAATTCTAACTGTTCATGCTGAAAAAAGAAGACAATTTTAGTAACCATCGAAGCTGAAATTCTTGGATTTGGCGTTATTCACTCACAGAACTCCGCCAAACGGAAAATATGAAATATTCTTTTCGCCCACAAACACTACTGAAAACGGACGCTGAAGGATTAGGCAACGTTTCAGTTCCGCAGATCCACGAGCCGGACCACGTAAAATCCGGAAATTAAAAGACTCCTGATCCGAAAGGCAATATCGGGATAAAGCTCTAGTAGTGAGAAACGACTTTCGCCAAGCAGTGAAGATGCTCATAAAAAAAACAATAAATAAATAAATATCTTCCATAACGTTTTTTTATTCACGGAATAATCTGTAATCCTTAGGATAGAAATATTTTTCAAAGAATTTTAAGTTACATTGATATTTTTCCTCAAAAATTATCAATTATTGGAAGATATTGTGAAAATAAAATCCATCAATGTAAATTCGCTACCTAAATAAAAAAGGAGATATCTTCTTCTTTATTATAGTATTTTTATATTTCTTAGTTAATTGTGATACATATGAAATATGTATCACAGATAATATTTACAATGAGGTTAGAAAAAAAATACTACATATACCAATTCTTTAAAATGAGAGACATAGAACAAAGCATTAGTTTAATTTCTGTGCAATAATTGACATATAAACTCGATCTACCTGAATGTGTATGTTAATAATGCTATCTAATAAAATTGCAATAATAATTTAAAATAAAAACGACTTTCAAATAATGTGTGTAACTACTTTCATCATCGTCAAGCCCAAAACATGATGAGCATAAAAAATAAATATTATCCCAGTACAAATACAATACACTTCGTGGAATAACTTTGAAAAGAGCATGTTAACTACAATATCTGTTAAATTTATTATACAGATATAATTGCTGAAAATGCCAGTTAGCCAATAAAACTTCTTCATTGGATCAACAGTTCTATGGTGAGCCAAGGCCGTCTGCCTACTGGCAGATTTCGAGACAGGAGATGTTTTCTTTTTTATGTGATAGGGTTGTCAGCCTTACGCCCAACAGTCATATTAGACCGGGACCTACGGTTTTAAAGTGTATTTCGAACCACTACAAACATCCATGGTATCACCGAGACTCAAACCCGAAGCCTGTGGCACCGAAGGCTAGTCACTCGGCCATCATGTCCCTAGCCAACAGAGATTTAATGGCAAATATATAGCAGATTAAACTTTACCCATATGTCACACAGCGTCTGCTACCCTTCACATACATTGTGACCTCTCAAATTAAAACAAACATCTCCATTGATTGTATCAGGGGGTACACACCCTCCTCATCTTTCCATCCTACGGATTTATTATGATTATCCCTCATATTTATGAGAAAACTTTTTCAGCATCACATATCAAATTTCGATCCCCATTGAAATAAATTATAAAATATGCTCATAAGTGATAAAACGAAATTCTTAAAAAAAAAAATTTATTTATTTCCTTCAATATAAAATTCAACATAAATTTCTTTGATGTGGCATATCAAATAATAATTGTGTATGAATGAAATTGACCAAACGCAAAACAAGCTCACAACATAACGGATGCTAGCCTGCAACACCCATTACGATATGTAAATACCCAAACTGAGATCGATCTGCAAAAAGCTAAGTGAAAGAGTGGGAGAAACAAACATCGCACTCGTAAAATAAATATTTTTTTAATGATTCATTTTTTTTTTTTATTTCGTTTATATTTATTTATTTTTTTATTTTCATTTTTAGTGTTAGATATTTTATTACAATGTGCGTTTAGTATCATTATTATTATATTTTCGATGTTTACATGCAAGAAAAATAGTAAACACAATAATAATAACTCATTATGTTTCAATTTTCACTCAAAGAAACGTCTATAGTGGGTCTAAAACTAATATGGGGTACATAATTTTGTATGCAGCCCGCGGAGTTATGATGCATTTCCAAAGTGGCCCGCAAGATCATTTGGGTTGGCCACCCCAGTTCTGAAGACAATATAATTGTAAACACCACTGATTTCCCAAAACAAAGTAGCGATCGCAATAAAAACAAATGCGATTTTCTTAACGGTACATCTGTAAGTGAAATACCGGCAATTATCGGAACATTCCGCTAAATTTATGGTATTGCGGGCCATTAAGGGAATGAATGTGATGGAGGATATGGTAGGTAAACTTTGATGAGGCGAAACTGTTCTGCAATAAACTGAATTGCAAGAGTACAAAAGTAGTTGTTGCAGATGTTGCAGTGATCTTTGTCTGAAAACGGATAAAGCAATAGCCCAAGGGGTGGCTACCCGCGGCTTACCTTGAATATTTTTCCGCCCCGTGAGATTTATCACACTTTTACAAAAAATATTTATTTTATAATGGCCAAAGTAGTGAAAACCAACGTATTAAAAAATACATTATGTGTTGCATTGATATATTCAAAAATGAACTGCCGAAATTATGTGAAAAAAATTAGCTTTGATTTTAAAATAATATTCTTGCGAGTATATGACAGATATTGATAATAAAAGGCATAACATATGACAGATATTGATTGACAGATATGTAGAGAAATTTTCTAATTTGAGAAATCTGGAACAAAAAGTTATTATCGCTTTTGGTTCAACTTACACTTGCGAATCGTTTTTTTTTTTTTTCTAAATGAAATTGACCATACACAAATGAACTCTAATCTAACACAAAACACTTTCAAACATAACGGAAGCTAGCCTGCAACACCCATTACGATGTGCAAATACCCAAATTGAGATCGATTTGCAAAAGCTAAGTGAAAGAGTGAAGCCCATCATCAGGGCCGGATTTAGATGAAAATAGGCCCCAGGCTATTCCACTTATGAGGCCCTTTTCACCTCCCATTTTTAAAATTGCAAATTACATAAGAGATAATAAAAATACATCATTACTGTGATATACACTGAAGTGACAAAAGTCATGGGATAGCAATATACAAATTTTCAGATGGCAGTAGCATCGCGTAGAACAGGTATAAATGCGCAGTGCTTTCGCAGAGCTTTCATTTCTGTTCAAGTTATTCATGTGAAGAGGTTTTGACGTGATGATGACCGCACGACGGGAATTAACAGACTTTTAACGCGGAATGTTAGTTGGCGCTAGACGCATGGGTCATGCCATTTCGGAAATCGTTAGGGAATTCAACATTCCCAGATCCACTGTGTCAAGAGTGTGCCGAGAGTATGAAATTTCAGGCATAACATCCCACCATGGACAGCGCAGTGGTCGACCGCCTGCACTTAACGACCGAGACCGGCGACGTCTGCAAAGAGTCGTAAATTCTGACAGACAAGCAACACTGCGTCAAATAACCGTAGAAATCAATGTGGGACGTACAATGGACTTGTCTGTTAGAACTGTGCGGAGAAATTTGGCTTTTCTTGGGCTATTCCAGCAGAAGACCGACTCGAGTGCCTTTACTGACAGAACGACATCGCTTGCAGCGACTCTCGTGGGCACGTGAGCATATCGATTGGTCCCTAGATGAATGAACCGTGGCCTGGTCCGATGAGTCACGATTTCAGTTGGTAAGAGCTGATGGATAGGGTTCGAGTGTGGCGCAGACCCCACGAAGCCGTGGACCCAAACTGTCAGCAAGGCACTGTTCAGGCTGGTGGTGGCTCTGTAATGGTATGGGCTGTTTTTTCATGGCATGGACTTGGTCCTCTGGTGCGACTGGACCGAACATTGACTGGAAATGCTTATGTTCAGCTACTTGAGATCACTTGCAGCCATTCATGGACTTCATGTACCCAAACAACGATGGGATTTTTATGGATGACAATGCGCCATGTCACCAGGCCACAACTGTTCGCGATTGGTTTGAAGAACATTCTGGACAATTCCAACGAATGATCTGGCCACCTAGATCGCCCGACATGAATCCCATCGAGCATTTATGGGACATCATCGAGAGGTCTGTTCGTGCCCACAATCCTGCACCATCAACGCTTTCACAATTATGGACGTCTATCGAGACAGCATGGCTCAATATTCCTGCAGAAGACTTCCAACGACTTGTTGAGTCCATGCCACGTCGAGTTGCTGCACGTCGCCGGGCGAAAGGAGGGCCGACACGATATTAAGAGGTATCCCATGACTTTTGTCACTTCAGTGTATATCAATATGTTGAATGAAAGATGTTGTAATTGGTACTAATCTTTATAAAAAATGTAGCACGAATAATAAATAAAAAGAGTCGAAAACACTTATTTGAACATTTATTCTCAGCACCCTATATAGTACTTGTAACAATAACCAATTAAACATAACACACAACATTTACAAAGAAACAAAATTCAAATAATAAAAATCTTTGACTACAAAAATAAAATATGCAATAAAAATTATTATATTTTCTATCAAATTAAATTAAATATATTCAATACATTGAAGATTAAAGCAAATTCAATTCAGATAAATTTATTTCATAATAATTCGCATTTAAAGTTGAAGTATGAATTATTATGAATTTTAAGTTTTAAAAAAACCAAAAATGGAACTTTTATTCAAACAAAATGCAGATTACAAAAAAAGTAAGTATCAAATTGTATATCATATTGAATTTTGTGTTAATAGTTATTTTATTTAAGAACTGATTCAATCAAGTATACATTTAAAACGAAATAGTAGATTAGAAGAAGTTCTTTCTAAACTTTTTCACACAGAATTCTGCTATAAGTTCAGCAAAAATCTATTTTCTGAAGGTTTCATTTTCGATGCACAAAATACTTAATGAAGACAACCTCGTCTGGGTCATTGTGCTTCTTAATTGATTTTTGATATTTTAAGTCTTGAAAATGACCTTTCCCCAGTACAATTGGTGACTATTAAACTAAGAAGCAGTGGAAATGCAGTAGTTCTTCAATAAGATTTTGGTTGACAGCTTCTGGGTATTCTCACATTAACTGCTCAACACCTTTTTGATGTTCTATCTTTGATAACAACACCTCTTTGAAGTTCTACACCTTTGATAATGTAAGAAAAAGAAAAATATTTTCACTGCATCATCATAAACAGAAGCTGTTCTTCCCAAATTTGATTCTAATGCATCTAATATAGGAATAAATGATTTAATCCTAAATTTATCTCTTGAAGAGAGTTCGTCTAAGGCATCAGGGTCAGATGAATTTTCGTAATTCCCTTGCCATTTACTTATTATTATCCTTCTGGTAGTACTATTATTCAGTATTTGGCAACGTATTTTTTGCTTGTTGCACAGGTGCATCAAAATCTTCCTAATTCCACGTAAAATATCCATAAGTGACCTGTACCAATCTGCACAGCTATTAAGTAAAATATTAGGGCTTTGAAGAATTTTATTTACTTCTGAAAATGTCTCAGTATACGATTCCAGAAATGGAGCATAAACACAAATTCAAATTCCTCCATCTTCTCTAAAAGATCGTTGGCCCTCAATCTAGTATCCCCCTTTGTATTATTATCTGAATGTAAATAATTGAGTGTATCGGTGATATCATTGTAATTTTCTAAAATAGCTTCTGTAGCTTTTATGTGTGCCTCCCACCTAGTGTCTGATAAATATTTAGGCACTTTAGAAGGAGGTTTCAAATCTGATTTCAGAATTGCCCATCAGTGAACGTATGAATCAATCAGTGAGCGTATGAACTATACTTTGATGCAATCTAGTATATACAAACGAACAGACCCAATGAGCCGAACGCGTTGATCTCAACCAATACATTTTTATGTTTGTTTATTTATTAGTCATATGTGTAGAATTTCTCCTTATTTTCGACTCAGTGTTTTAGTGTTTACTGTTTTTAGAATAGTGTAATTCTAATTTTTGCTCACAATTTGAATGTAGGCCCTCTTGATCTTGAAACCCTAGGCTAAAGCCTAGTTAGCCTATAGGAAATTCAGCCCCTGCCCACCATTCATATGATTGATATATATACATAAATCATGTGAATGGTGGGCAGTGCAGAAACCACTTGACTATGTTTATTTTGTATGGGTTAGAACAACTTTGTGTATTTGTGTTCTAAAGGGAGGACAAAAAAAAAAAGGTTAAATATTGTTCTGCGCATAGTAGTGTGAAAGAAGGACATCTTGAGTTTTCACTGATGTGCAGGAATTTATTTAAAATTTTTTATTGAAAGAAATTTTCAAAAGTAATTGTATTGAATATATGTAATTTATAGAAGATATACAATTATATTTGTATCATAATATAACAAATAAATAGATATGTTTCATATTTGAGAATAGCTACTTATTGGAAATAATTTTAATCAATTTATTATTAGTTTTATGCATGTAATTATGCTTTTATAGCTTAACTAGCGCAATTGTAGTTCAGCGACTGTTTGTACTAAAAGGTGATCCTTGGAAGAAGTCAATGAAAAACACCTTGGCGGTTTTCTAATATTATAAAGAGTCACGTCAAAATAGTTAAGTACATATTCAAATTTTTATTTAATTAACATAATGACTTATTTCACACAAACCTTACGTAAAGTACTGATACTTAAAAAAAAAAAAAAAAAAAAAAAAAATACAAAATAGTTTTCAAAATTTTAATAAAATATCTATTGATAAAAGTATGCATAACATTTAAGACCTTTGGTCAAATCTTTTAAATTTGGCATGTATTTTTTTAAAGATGTTTGCAGTAATTCTGTCAGATACTGACTGATCAACTGTCAACGATATTTCGATTTCACGAACTTCGCGGTGCAGTACAGGGTCCTGATGGCCGAGTGGCTAGCGCTCTGGCTCTCGGTGCCACAGGTTTTGGGTTCGAATCCCGGCGGTGCCATGTTTGTTTGTAGTGGTTCGGAATCCACTTTAAGCCGTAGGTCCCGGTTTCATATGACCGTAGAATGTCACAGAGGCCAATTACACTTCTTTTCACCCACATTATTCCCAAACTGTAAACGGGCAACTCAGCTCTCGGCACAGTGATGTGGTGTGGTAAGGTAGTAGTGGTAGTTGCATAGTACAAAGATTTCTCAGAAATATGTTGAATCAAACATTGGAATTAGATGGCAAGCAGCTTTCATTCAGTGTAGATGTTTTGATTCTGGCACAAGCTTGCAAAATTCAATTATAAAAATAGATAGATCAATTATAAAAATGCTTCACTTACAATTCTTTATTCTCTTTCATCTCTAATAACTTCAATTAACTAGCCGCTTTTCAACAAGTATTATTTAAGAAAATATTCTTCCTTAATGTCACAGGTAAATGTGTTGTTACTGTTCCTTAAACTAGGTCCAAAAGACCTTGTCACATTAATAAATCAAAAGCAATCTCTCCCTCTACATCTAATTACCATATAAATTATCTTTGACGTACAAAAAATTTTAATTCTACGCCAAATTTTGGATGCAAAGTGGTTCATGTCCAACAAAGAAATTCATGATGTTATTGGATAGTTCTTTTACTGTCGGTCAAAATCCATATATTACTTTTATCAGTAGTAAGGCCATAATCAAGAGCTTTTCTAATGGCTATAATTTCTGACATCAATTTTATTTTCCTCTTCGGAGTTGCTGATCAAGACACCACTTCCAGCTCTACCGTCATCAAATTTGCTACCATCCGTATAAACAACTAAGGCCTCAGAAGGGATATCATTAACGGTCTCTAAGGCCAACTGTTTTAAAAGTCGGATGGTCCTTCTGTTTACTAGAACAGGACTTCAAGTCATCATTGAAATTTATATTAATTAATATTAATTTACATCATTGAAATTTATATAATTATTTAATTCATAAAACAATGTTACAACGCATGATCAAGCGGGGCATCTATCTTTAAACTCTGGTTACTTGTCCAATTTAAAATATAGTTAAAAGTTGTTAAAATCTCCAAGGCTCATCAGTTTATTAAAATAGCTAAAAGAATTTATCTTAAATCTTGTAGTCAAAGGTGAAATATCAACTTCGTGAAAGGACTACTTCACTTGGGCAGCTGTTCCTCAACCCTGTGATGATTCTTGCTGCACTGAGTTAGAATCTGTCTTAAATTGGAGGCATAGGCCGTTTGGAAAATCTGGTAGCCATACTCAAGAATGAGACGTACTAGAGCACTATAAGCGATTCTAAGAGTGGGAGCGTCAGCTGCCAAATCTCTGCTTGAAATATACTTCCAAGATCTGCTACTTTCTCAATATGTTTTCTACGGTTCATTCCAGGATCCAAAGTGAAGCCAAGATATACTAGATATTTATTACTATCCAGCTTCTAATTTGCAAAGTAGGTATTAGGAGAGTAATTATAGAGATGTAATCGATTTGGAAGCATTGAAGTTTAACTTGTGAGAGTTTGAGAATTCACCAACTGCCTCCAAAGACTTATTTAGTAGAAATTCCCATTTATTAGTCTCTGTATTACTGGACCACAATACTATGTCATCCACATAGATGCCGATTTGACATGGGGATACGGCCTTCTTTTATTCCTGCAATAAATATGGAGAATAGGATACACTAGTAATAGATATAGATCTACACCCATACCAACACGACATATATATTCAGACGAATAAATACAGGTACATCTTTATAAACAAACATGTATACATGAAAAGTATGCAAATAAAACCCTAATTTTCTGAAGGGTGAATGTGAAAGTTCGATTTGGCCTGCAATCACTTCTATTCATTAACTTAAATTGGATTCACCACCAAAAAGCTAAATTGTATGCAAAGGCAATTGTAGGTACCAATTGAAATTTTCGAATTGCATGACAAATTTTTGGAAATTGCCCACAAAATAATTTTAAAGAAAGTATCATATAGCCCACCACACTGCTGCATTTTATCAAGGTGTACAGAAATATGAAATTTTTAAATTGCATGCCAAATTTTTGAAAATTGCCCACAAAAAGTACAATGGTTAAAACAGCGGTTTCTTTTATTTAGTTTTCCCTTATACTGTGTGTGGTCTAAGAGTTTAATTATAAAAATTCTATTTATTGCAATTAATATCATACCCTTACAAAGCTTTTGTTTAAACTGCTCTACTTGGCAGCATGCCAATTTTGCAGATAGTGCCATTATATAGATTTTGTCCAATATTTCTCATTATTTTAAAAAGGAACTTATTTAATATGGTTGGTAGAATTTTGTTAAATGGTCTTAATAATAATTTCAAGGCATTAAACCATATTTTAAAGCATTTTTTTAACTTGGTTTTGTTACTCATTAATGCTTAATATTATACAGTAATTGTATTGTTTTTTGTAATGTGAACAAAATAAAAGTACAAAACTATCACTGCAAAATGAATTTTTATTTCCTACAGTGACAAAACAATTGATATGATACAACATGTACAGTGTCCAAGTTCTACATCATTTGAGTGCAAACATACACAAATAATAAATCCACAAACTGCCCAGACCGAAAGCCACTAATCAATCTACAAAATTATTTTTGATAGATCACCTAATGGTTTTGTCGAGTATTTCAAGAGAATACATATCCTTAAGTATAAAACAAATTAAGCAAGAAATGTTATCTTTTTCCATAAGGACAATTTGTATACTTAATTGAAGAAACATTATGATGTAGTGTTTCCTGGCATTGCACATGCTAAACTGAACACTATGAATTACACATACTTAACTACAGTCACTTAAATGAAAATCTTTTTAAAATGTTAATATAATAAAGCATCTTTTATTTTCTTCAATTTGATATAGGCTGTAAAATTCTTCTTCCATTCAAATGATTGAATTGTATATATGAATTGCAAAAATTTTCAGTATATTAAGAATATGCATGAATAAGAAAGGATTACTACACTGAATATTATCAATTTCTTCAGATATGGATATACATCTGGGCACCTCGTTCTGGACTAGATAGAGATCAAGATTTAATTCCAAACTATTACGAGAAATACTGTGGACAAAAACATGTTATAACTATAAATTAATACTCAAATTTAAGTAACATTTTATTCAGTACAACCTTAATTATTTTACCAATAACTATCTCAATAAATTACAAGATTTCTTAATTAAAATAAGAAAAAAAAAATGTTTAATTGAGATGGTATTTTAAAAATATGAATGTGTTGAAGATTCCACTTTAAGATAAATGCAAAACTATTTTTGATTATTAACATACTGAATAATTAAAGTTATACTAAACATAATTATCAATTTGTTTTTTTTCCAAACAATACCAAAAATATTTTATTTCTGTGAATGAAAAAAATCCTGCAAGATATTAATGCAATAAACTTGAACTTCTACATATTTTGCTTGGACACATCTAACATTAAAATATTTAAAAAGACAACTAATATAGAAACAATTATACAAGTAATGATGCTTACATATATGTTTTATGTCAATTAAAACCTTTTATTGTATGATGACTATACTTTTAACACTAAAGCATTAAGTAAACCATACATGTTTTTATTATGTGAATACAATAGTGTACAAGCAAAACCAAACACATATATTCCTAAGATGAGAACTTATCATTTAACGAATCTCGTATTTCTTTTTTTTAAATCGTTGAGATCTAAGAAACTTGCTTGCAGAAATTTTTTTTTACTATATTAAATTTAAAAAAAAAAAATCCAGAAACATGTTTAATTTAATAACAGGTATAAAAACACCACTACAATAAAAAAATATAACAGTAGGCCATTACAATTTGCATCTGTTTCAGACAGGAATACAAAAGTAAAATCTCACAGACAGATCTATGAAAATTATGTGCTTCCCGATGTTAAGATGACCAGATGGTTCCATATACAACGATTGAAAACAGCCTCTGTCGAAAGAGAAATATACAAGTTGTCCGTGGAAACTACAATGCTGATGTTTTGTACAGGGTGTTGTACAGTGCATCAATTTACAAATGTACATACTGTACATGATCTAAACACAGAATACGGTAGGAGAATTATAGAAGCACCTTCTCAATGTACAGTGTAAGAGGGGGGTTATGACATTGGTGCAGAGTTTTCTGCATTGAGGCACCTTATAGTTAATGTAGGGGTCCAAGATGACCCAAAAGGCAAATTTTTAAAAAAAATTTAAATGACCCCAGTAATATGTACGCAAAGATTCAAAGTTTAAATTTTTATTTCTTAATAAGAGATGGAACATTCAAATCACACTATAATATAAATTTTACAACCTACAAAAATGACATTTTAACATATCAAATAATTTTGAACAAAACAAAAATATAATGATGCTTACACTGGATTCACTAAAATTTTCGTTTAATATGCATGTCAAAATTGAAAGTTTTATTAAACAAATCACATTCCTTTTAAAATAAAAATCTATAAACATATTAATATCGAAATTTAAATAGTATATAGCAAAATATCAATAAAAGAAATCTAAATTTAAGACAATTGCTATTTCAACCATGGGGGATGAGAGAAAACCCTTTATATAATTACACACAAAAATGAAACAAAATTCTTATTGAAATAAATAGGAAAATATAAATTCATGTAAAATAAAAATTCATTTAATCATTATTTCACATCAGTTAATAAAAGACAAAATTATTAGCCTGTTGTAAGAGAAAAAAACTTGCATTATATGCATTTGTTATTACTGAGGTCTCAATGTTAACATTTGTGTTAAGAAAGACAACATTCTGTATCACATACAACTCAATATGCTCTAATTTACAAGATTAAGTTAAAAAGAAATGATTTTTTTACAGATGCAAAGTGGGTTTCTTTTTTTCCCCTTAACTAAAAATAAATTCGTGTATATCTATGCAATATTTAAAAATTTTAAACAAACAAAAATGTGCAATCCTAATCAACTTTGCAACACATTTAACTAAATATTTGGTTTTCTTTTTTTTTTTTTTTTTCCCAGGTCTATGGAAGACAGCATTTCTATTGAACACAAAAAATTAAATAGAAATTCCTCTAGATATAAAAAACAGTTATGTACAAGTTAAGTATTTTTTGGACCACAATTAATTTTATTGTGAAGAGAAAAAAAAAATGATTTTTTTTACAATTGAATGTTTTTACTAACACTGAGGACCAAATGTATATTTTATACAATTGCAATAAAAAAATGAAGGCAGTCAATGTATGTATCATGATTTTAATGGGGGATTCATCTTTTTAAACTTATTTACATGTTTCTTTTCCGATGACGCGAAATTGTACAAAACAGAAAAGAAGGCTAATGCACTTAAATGAAACTACTCTTATATAAAATATAAAAAATTTACAGAATTTTGTGCAAAACTTGCAGCAACCATCACATATTGATTTTTTATATTTACAAAGTTATATTAAAAATTTATTTTGATAAAAAGAAAATAAGATATTACAAAACATATGTATAATTTAACATGATTAGTAAAAAAAAAAAAAAATTAACATGATTTTACAGTAAATAAATAAGGAATATGGAGTCATGAAATTAAAATTTATATACATCACTCACTGATAGAATCACACAAAGTTTTTAAAAAGTTTTTGCTATTACACAATACATTTGAAACATTATGCCTTATTGTAAAGTATTCCAATTAAAATAAAAAATATAATATACAAACAGTTATGTTTCTATTTCAGTTATGTACAAACAAAAAAGGAGGGGAAGGTGATATTGACATAAATTAATTTTGAAAGAATACTCATAAAATAAAAAATTAAAATGATACATATATTAAGCAAAAATCTACCTGTTTAAATGGATCTCGTACAATTTCACAAGAGTATACAATGTTTATAAAATGGCAAGAAAAATTAAAGTTATAAAACAAAATGTGCATAAAACTCATGCATTTGTTTCTTTGTATTTAAAGTTTGAAAATACTTTCTTTTAAAAATGCCTTATAGTAGTCAAATCTTTTGACAAACACTTATTTCATAAACTCAGTCCTTCAAATTTTAAAGAAAAAGTAAAGTTTAAATTTGTTCCCACCCTTCCTCTGTACAATTGCAAAGGGGCTTTATGGCCAATAAGCAGAAATATACAAAATCCAAATCTACAATTGCAGTAGCTCCCTACGACACACTACATGCACATACAATGTTTCTATATATGAGCTAATTACAATAAAAATTGAATACAAAAATGTTTTCACAAGTTTTACAAAAAAGTCAACCATATGACATCAATTATGTCACAATGGCTAGTTATATGTATATATGTATATAGTGTTACAAGAAAGCTAAACAATACTGAAGTTAAGCACAACACTTTTCTCAATTAGGCAGATATTAATAAGACATTCCCACATGAAAAAGATACCCAATCATAAGCTGAATATTCCACATATCCGCACCAATACATCTGCTAGAAAGCAGTCAAACTACTTATCAATGACACTCAGAGAAAATCTAAGCAGTTACACACACGAAAACTACAATAATTTCATGAAAGGCATTTTACACTAACTGCCTTCTACTTTTACCTAAGATTTTAAACAGATAGAAAAAGGATTATAGAGTGCATTATTACAACAAAATAAAAAGAAAACATTATAGCATTAGTAAGAAAACATAAAAGTAATTCATTTCTGAACAATTAAATCAAACACAGAGTTATAAATAGACTCTGCCATTTAAAGTATGAAGAAATCATATTCAGAACAGAGAAAACTTTGCCTAAAAGAAATTTTGCATCAACTGCCAACTCTGTTTACATAATCATTTTAGTATAAGAATACTAATTAATGTCCAACCATCCATACAACATCCAGTTATCATGGGTCACATACAGAGAGCAGTAGATTCTGGCTTTTAAATTCATTGTTTCAAAAGTAAAGCTTAACAAATTTAACACCAAACCAAACCTTTAAACATGAATAAAATGCAAGTACACACACACACAGTTAAAAATAATCTGATAGTCCCACAAATATATGCTAGAAAAGACAAAAAATAACTTCAGTGAACGCCATGTGCATGTACTGCACATTTAAATATTTCATCAAGACACATTTATACAAAGGACATCCACAAAATATTGAACAGTCACTAGTAATTAAAAACACTTAGCTTACATAATGCATTATTTGACAAATTCAGTCAATTAGAAGAAGAAAAAAAATACATGGAAGTTTAAAGAAATTGCAAATTCATAGAACACCAAAAAGTAAAAGGGGAGAAAAAAAACTTTGCATGAATTATTTATAATATGATATCTAACAGCAAAGCATGCTGTGTCAATACGTCCGTCCAAAACATATGAATTACACTTTTACAGAGCTGACTGTACAGGACGTTATCAAAAATTAGCAGTATTTAAAAATTACATCTGTAGCACCGAAATGTTACAAAATTTTTTTCATACATTATACACTATACACATTGGGTATACCTAGCTTGGGAACCTTCACTCAATAAAATACACAGCCTTAATTTTAAATGTTTTAAGAGGAACTTCAAAGGCTTTTTTTTTTTTTTTAGAAGATAGCAAAAGTAAATATAAACAAAACAAGATTTTATCTAATTATATATCATTCTATATTATTCTTTGTTATCTTTCCATCAAATTAAAATATAATTTACATAAAAAAAATCCACAAACAATTTCATGTCTCATTAATTAATAAAATTTGCTATTCTTAAAAAAAAAAGGGGATGTGACAAAGTAATATTTAAGCTACAATACTACAAAAAATATTGATTCTTGCAAAATGCAATCTATGCATTTTATAACACATCCTGTACAAGATCAACTACTGGGCTAGGTGTACCCATTAAAAACTATATCAAACACAATATGCAAAGTTGTACAATGGGGGAAATTAAAATCAGTAAATGACTTATTTCTAAATACAATTGCAAAATTGAATTTGTCGGAGTGTCTTTAGATCTTATTTACAACAACCATTAAATTACAAATTAAACAACAAATACCCTTTTTTTTTTTTTAAATTCTATAACAAATTATAAGAAAACAAATAATACCAAAATCCCATAAATGAAAAGCAATAAGTAACTTAAAAAAGATAACAAGTACACTAACTGTACTGCTAGAATAGGGGTATAAAATAAATCGCTTCTTTTCGCAGAAAAAAAATTCTGAAATCAAAGTAAATTCTCAAATTATCTTGTATATGAGTAATATATGTATTATCCGATACTCTATACAATACACCACAAACTCACTCCGACAATAAGAGTAACATTTTGCAATTTAAAATTAAATAGCTCCATTAGAAGGGGCTCCTATAGGACCCAACTCGTTATTTTCATCAAGTACTTTTCTAACTTGGCGAGAATATGCTTGCCATAAGTGTATTTGCGAAGAGAATTGATATGAGGACGGATCTTGTGCAATAGCAGTTTTCTCTGGGGAGGTTCGGAAACCTCTATCATTCTTTGCACTACATAATTGGCATACTGGTCCTTCATCATAGAATATAAGGCACTGTGAGGCCTAAAAAGAAAAAAATATTAACAAATTTTTTAAAAATTTTTAATTTATTTAATGTATATTTATAATATACCATAACAAATTATTATAAACAGCTATGAAATTATTTAATTCATAATCTCATGCTATTAATTCATTATATTGGATATGAATTTCCCTCATATTATATAATGTATCCTATTATATAGAGCTTAAAATATATATTAAAATTCATCAAAATTGGCAGGGATACTTCCAATACAAAGCCTAGATCAAATGGGGAAAAAATTGTAACTATAGAAGACAAATTTTTAAAATTTTTTAATTAATCAATTTGTACTGACCAAAAAAAAAAATTTCCCCCCTCATTTTTGCAATCACACTATTAATTTTCAAATGATAAATTAAAAAATATATATATATATATATAAAATTTAGAAAATGTACTGCATATTTCCTAATAAGTCGAGAGTGAGCTTTGTCTTCAAAAAATATATATTTTTTTTTTCCTAAACAATAATACTCAGGAATGCACCCTGGACCATTGATAAAATAAAGCATAACTGTTTATTAAAACTAATTGCCATGTTAAACTATATATAACACAAGTATATCTGATGTCAAAATTCCATATATTAATTATTTTAATTTTTTACATTGCACTAATTGGTTCAAATACATATAATAGAGAACATTAAAACTAAAGGCAACGAATTAAAAATAAATATCTAATTGCAAATAAAAAAAATGAAATTATAATTCAATCTTTTATATCTCAATTCATTTAATAATAGATTACATCATTTAATATTTCAATGAGTATTAAAATAAAACTAAACCAGGAAAAATTCTGGCTTTATCTATAAATTCAGGTGTTATAAAATCGACACTAAAAAATCACCGATTCATTGAATATTTAACAACAATTGGGCTTAAGTGGTAAATTATCTAAGTTTGAACACCTGTATACATTTGACTGCTAGACAGCCTCCTGTATGTGTGCCTGATGCTAGTTATACTCTGATGACTATCTGAAGCTAGCACATTTCATTTAGTTGTTATCCTGTACACAAACTGTTCTAGCTCAAACAACTCATTTTCATTAAATAAATAACTATTCAAAATTACTTAAGAAATATAAACTTGCTTTTATTTAGCAATAATTCAATACTTAACACATTTGAAATATAAAATAATTCAAAAGTTTATATAACCTTCTTTGTAATGGAAGAGCACACATTAAAATTACAAGTAATAGCAAAATGCTAGAAGATATAATATGCAATTTCTTTGAAGTTAAAGACCAACAAATATAAATACAGAATTAAATGGCAACTTACCCATCATTATAGGTGCAAACTTCCTCAATAAGAATACCTCGTTCAGGTCGAGATGCATGAGTGACACATTTCTCAACCACATTGCTACAATCAAAAATAAATCTCATTAATAATCAAAACTTATTATGAAACTAATAAGCAATAACTACAGAACTCAATAATAGAGACAGTAGGACAGGAGTATAGGACAGAAGTATTAGCACCATCAAATGAGATTAAAAATATCTACTTCAACACTTCAATATACTGGAATTTTTTTTTTTTTTTTTTTTTTTTTTTTAACAACAAAATAAAAAACATGTCTTACCTTGCAAATTTATGTTGAGACAAATTTAGAACTTTTCCTCTTACAACACCCACTATCTTAGTTTTGTCTTCTTGGCATCCATGTTCCAGTACATGTTGAATAACATAATTACCATACTGATCTTGAACAAGCTGTTCAGTGTGCTGGTGCAGTTCTTCTAAGACTGGTGCTGTCTGTTCAGGAGTACAATGCTCCAGGATTCGCTGTATCACCCGGCATCCATAAGGATGAGTAGACAGAGAAAAGACCTAAATGCAAAAATGATCTTCAATATTACATTTGAACAACTTACATTTTTGTACTTAACTAATATTAATAAGAAATTCAATTATAGATCATATCACATTAACTTTAAAACAAAATGATTACATCTTAGTTTGAAAAACAAATAAATAATGAAAAATCTATATTGTAACACTTCTTTCAGATATATAGCAATATCTACTACAGTGCAACAGCAGCATCCTCTTTATACAGAATGAATTTCCTCAGTACTAACCAAGAAATATCCTTATTAAATGACATATATATATATATATATATATTTGTAATTAACTTTTGATGTTTATCTTTATGTAACTTAAAATACAATAAATAACTGTTACAAAACTTGGGTTCATCATAATTAACCCTTTTAGGTTGCCATCCAATGTTTTTAGTTAATTTAAAAATAAAAACATTAGACCATTGTTCGGTAATTTTATTCAGCTTACAAATTCATTTCCTGACCTCCAAAAATGTTATTAAATCCATACCGAAGGAAAGTAAGAAACAAAGACTCATGTGGCAAGAGATATCTTTTTTTTTTTTAATTTTTTGATTTAATTGCTTGAATACAACCCTTGTTATAATTAATTTTCTTAGAAAAGTATAAATCTTAATTACTTATACATTTAAAAAATATTGAAATTAATGTGTATGACAAAATCGTTGATTTTTTTTTTTTTACACATAGTAAACTTATGTTAATCTATAAAATATAACATAATTGTAATAATAAATGCGTAATAAATATTAAGTATTTGTAATTAAAGTAAATGTAATTGTTTGATTTAAGAAAACTATTAATACTATGTTTTCATCTGTTAATTTTACGACAAATTTTATTAGATCATAGTGCATTTTCAAGCAAAATGACAAATCAGAACTACTAGAATTTTACTTGGATTGAACTTCTTAATGTTTTGTTTAAGCTGTGGTCTACTGGATTCTAGTTTTGCTTTTGTGTATAGTCCTATTTAAAAGTAAATATTTTTAGAATATATTTATTAACCATAATGTTTCAGAACGTGATCTGATCTACTAATAGATGAAATCAGTATTAATATTAAGATTACTAATTATTTATGAATATTAATATTTTTTTTTTTTATTATAAATATACAACAATACATCTGAAGAGGATTCAAATACTTTTTAGTATACTTTAAATTGGTTTTGCAAAATGTTAATGTTTGGGAAAGTAAAAATGTTTAAAAGGAAACTATACGTTTGAATATTTTTTTTAAGAAGAGCGAAACAAAACTGTATGTTCAAACAAACCTGGGTTAGTCTTTTGTTCAAGACATTTAGCTTCAGAAGAATTGGTTAATTTAAAGATCTGAGAGAGGGGGAATATTATATGTCGATTGAAGTTCATAATTTTTGAACTATACTGCAATGAA
The DNA here is from genome assembly GCA_021605095.1 of Caerostris extrusa. Taxonomy (NCBI): domain Eukaryota; kingdom Metazoa; phylum Arthropoda; class Arachnida; order Araneae; family Araneidae; genus Caerostris; species Caerostris extrusa. The sequence continues at coordinate 113,360 of BPLR01021416.1, forward strand.
CTTTTATCCACTTCCAAGTTCCAATCATTAACTTGTTCAACATTATATTGACATTTATAATGATTTTTCTTGGTAAAAGAAAAAATGTAACATCCGCTTAACACAAGAGATGAGCATTGGAATACTATCTCAAGAATCATCAATATCAAAGAACTTATTTCAAAATACAAAAAGTTTGAAGACTTTCTCTAAAATTACCATAACAGTCAAAATTGAAAATTTCACAGCGAAAGAGCACTATATGGTCATAATATGCTTTATAATTCAAAGAGATTATCTAAGGAACAACAATGCTCTCGAGTCACAAAGACTTTGTTTGAAAGTTTAAATTCAAAAACTTTTACAGCCAACTGATAATACCTTTGTAGCTTACAATCAGTCAAACCTTATAATATTAAAAGTTGATACCACAGTTTACTCCGAAGGAAACCAACATATCATTGTTTTTACTACATTTGTAAGGCAACTCACTTTACTAAAAATGGAAAAGTTGGATTGCATATCTTCTTGGAGCCCTACCTAGTGATATTACACAGCTTATTTCAAAAGAATCTTAAGAAAGAGCTTAATATTTTTGATCATATTAAACAAATGCTGCTGCAAAAAGTTCTGGCTGAGTAATCCTAGACAAAGATAAACACAGATACCCTGCTTTTCAAGAAAAGAATTTTTAACAAGCAGAAAGAGAAATCAAAACAGTACCAAGAGCCAGAAATTCCATCCTTCTGTTACTTGCAATGGCTATGTAGCACTAGGAGTAATAAAATCTAAATGTTTGATACGTAACCTAATAATCATAAAATCAGAAGTATGTATCCACTTGAATATTTAGTTTTCCCCATAGATGATCACCCAGTGTGCATACTCTAAATTTCAGTTTTAAAAACACAAGCAGCAGTGTGTGTCAATACTGGTACTAAAGATTCAATAACTGGTAAGAAACTTTATCATCTAAAACAACATAGTTCATAAACAAAAACTTTTGCCGATCATTCTAAATCTCCATAGAAGACAATATTTCTCCAAATCCCCTCCACTACAGTCCAACACCATCTTGAAATTAATGCTCTTTTGGCAGTGAAAACTGAATCACATCCCTGTGAACATGAAAATATCCCTCTACTAAACAAAAACTTAATGCCCTTCTAATAAAGTATGAAAAATGTTTTCAACAAGAGGAGAACAAAACCTTTCGTTGAATATAAAATAAATAATGGTCATCAATTGCCTATAATAATGCAAACATTGCATGATGAATCCTGCAAATAAAGAAATCTGAAGACAAGAAATGAACAAGCTTCTTAGAAAGAGAGGATGCCCATCAAAATGTTCTGTAGGTATGTATAGATAAAGAAATGCTTTTGAAGTTTCAAAGACTATTTCCCTTTCCTATTTAAAACAGACAAAATTAAAAATTGCTACAACAGGAGTTGTAATGTCTCATATCTGGCTCCTTGCCGAGACACCAGAGAAGATTGCAACAACTCCTTCTGTATATCTGGCAGCACTTACTGTAATGGTCAAGAATTGTCTTAGGTTGAATGTGACACCTTTCTTTGTATTTCCCAATCAACTTTTATATTTGTCTGCATACAACTTTTTTCAGTAAGATACATAAAATAATGTTATTTTTTATACAATAAATAATGTTACAGAACTTGGGCCCAACAAAATTAATCCTATTCCCCCCATCTCCTCCTTGTTTATTATATAACAATTCTTTATAATAAATTGAACTTAACATACCTGTCCTTGAAATGCATTTATTATAAACTGAAGAGCTATTGGGTCCACACATTCAATACATTTCTGAACAACATGGTTTCCATTCTGATCTTTAACACATTTCAGGACGTGCCCATCTAGTTCTTTGACTATCTCCTTCTAGATGGAAAAGAAATCGCAGAAGGAAAATATTTCCAGGTTATTCCAAATATAATATAATATATTAAATACGTTGCAAAATTAAGCTTTTTTCTTCTTTCTTTTTTGAGGGGGGAGGTAAAAAATCTGCTCAAATATGTCAGAAAAATATAAAAAGAAAGTCCCTAAAAGAAATGGGAGATGAGATGCATTTATAATACAAAGAGATTAATAGATAGATTTTTATATTTTAAACAATAATGACCAAATACGAATTGAAAAATTTAAAACTTGACCATTTTAACTAAATGCAGGCTTAAATGTGGCAGTACATAAGGCTTTTTTATTAACACCTGTGCTTGGTTCTACAATTTTATTTCACTATTATTTCTTCAAACATCCAAGGCTAAAAATAGTTTACTTTGTTTCAAAAAGACAATATTGTCCTCATTTTCAGTTAATTTTATCTATAAGGGATTACTGTAGTAATTGAGGATTATTTTTAATTACTAATACATTACCTGTTGTTCAGGAGGTATTGATTCAAGTGCCTTTTGTATCACTCGACAGCCATACATTTGTAAAGCAAGAGGCAAAACATGACCCTTTACTTTCTGAGCCAATGCTTGTTTCTGTTCAGGTGTTCCAAATTCAAAAAATTTTTGAATAACATAGTTGCCAAATACATCAGTCATTAAACTATATGCAGCATTCAAAATTTCATTAAAAACTAATTGCTTCTCTACAGAGGAAGCCCTCTCCAATTTTTGTTGAATGAACCTAAAAAAATTAAGATAAAAACCTATCTAAAATATCTGAACATAATATATGAAAGCAAGTAATAACAATAAACAACAAAAAAAAATTTTTTTTTTTTAAGATGGAAAAATAAAAAATTAAATGGAAAGAATGAATGAAATAAATTTTTTTGTAATTTTATGCAACACTGATACCTTAATAGTCAGATATTAAAACATTGAAATTTTCAATTAAAACAAAAAATAAGGAGGAAATAATTACCTTGATCCATGTTGATCTTGAGAAAATTCTACGATGTGATTAGATAAGTCTCTTAATTGCAGATTAGGATAGCGGTTGTTCCTGAAGTCCTCCAATAATCGGCTCCGACCTGTTTGTTTCTCTACGCTAGAACTGAAAGTAAAAATAAAAATAAATGTATTGAACATTTTTTTCCTGATTATATTATTTAAATTAATATATATAATAGGTGGGAAAATGCATGTAAAATTACATTTATGAATCTAGATAATTTGATTACAGAAAAACTAACCTCCGTTGCAGTGATCTATTGGGAAATAATGTATTAGAAGATCCAAATACATTGTTTCCCAAAGGTGCATTTCTTATCATGTATTTGGCTTCAGCTCCTGGCGCAGCAGATAAAATTCGACCTCCTAACGTACCTATATAAAAGAATATTTGCAGAAAACAGTTTAAAATAAATAGTTTTGAAAATGCTTAAAATTAAGATGCAAGCAATAAATATAGATTCTATCAACAGAATGTGCACACACACAAAAATAATTTCATAAAGAATAATTAACACTGATCTGGCAATTTTACATTAACTTAACTCAAATAATAAAAAGCCTGAGAAAAGGTTGAGCTTAAACAAATGCCAATCTGAAGTGAGACCTGCTTGTATGTAGAAGTCCAAAGTGGCAAACATGGATAATTATCTTCTAATCAAAATTATAACAAACTTTCCACAAAATTTAAATTTTACAACTCTGCTATAATTTATAATATCAACAAATACAGCAATATAAAAAAGGTGGGGAAGTTTACATTAAAATAGGATTACTTTAAAGATCATTTGACTTAAATGCAATGAATACACAGCAAGACACAAATTAGATTTATAGTTGCAAGAAATGAACATTTTTAAATCATCGACTTCTTGCAATGTTTAATAAATCCATAATATATAACAGTTTGAAATGAATATACAAGCAAAAGTGTAAAAAAAAAAAAAAAAATACAAAAATTTATACATAGAAATACTAAACTTTTTATTTAATTCTATCATCCCTTTGAGTAAAGACCTTAACTTAATGGCTTTGTTTTATAACAGAAAAAAATATATAATGACACTTGTGTACTTTCTTAATCATTAAAAAATTGGTTTTCAGTGGATTGACAATTTTTTCCCCTTGTGGTTAATCTAAAATTTTTTATATTCCTGTAATATTTATAGATAATTACTATAGTCAACATCTCAGAGCTTATATTACCTTGAATTAAATATAATGAAACAGGGAAAATCATGCCTATTAAATATATTCAGAAAATGAAAGCATTAAGTGGTAAAAATCTGAAATGTATTAAATATTGAATTGCTTATAAAACTGATATAGCAAATCCACTACATACCAAGGTTCAAATTGCCAAGAGAACTACCATTTAGAGATGGTGGTGGTGGAGTAAGACTTTGGTTAGGGGGCATCATTCCAATAGGACCAGGACCTGAAGCAGTAACAGAACCAAGGGGGCCATAGAATTGGTTCCCTTTCTGCTGGGTCATTTGACGTGAAAGCTGACTTTCAAGACTACCGGAAAATCCTGTACCTGCCATTGTACCAAGAGAAGTAGCATCTCTCCTGTCAAAGGAATCACGTCGAGGAGAACCAGCAGTTCCACCAATGCCTTGCAAGAAAAAAAAAACATTTCTTTTACTTAAGTAATTATATATATCAACAATAATAATTAACCAAAGCATATGATATAATTTTGAATAAAAAATACATGCAATTAATAAACATAATGCATCTATTAGCAAATAAATTTTTTTTTTTAAATTAAATTACTTGAATTACTCATATTTAAAATTAGATTTGAAACAAAATTATAATTTATTAAATAAAAAATACAAGCATGATGCACTAAAACAACTGTAATGAATATAAATCAATTACATATTGTTTTTTTTCTGTTTTGCATAACTGCTTAAAAGTATTGATATATAAAAAGTAATGAAAAAGTATTGACAAAAAATGCTTACTAGTTCCAATAGCACTAAGTGATGCTCCAATAGGACCCATTGAATTTGATCCATAACCCATTGTGTTTTGTGGTTGAGCAGGACCTAAACCAAGGCCAGATCCATAACCTAACTGACTACCATTTGTTCCAGAAAATCCTAGGCCTGAATTAGGATGGCTGAAGGTCATACTTGAATTTGCAGGAGAAGTGTATATATTATTACTATTTGGGGTTCCATTACTAAAGAGACTTGCAGCAGGATTTTGCTGGCCTTGAGAACCAAGCAAACGCAATCCCCCACTACCCATGGTACCTACAAAAACATTGGAATTTATCATTAATTTCTAATGCATATCATAAAAAAAGAAACAAACTAAAAATATAAAACATAAAATTAAGTTACCTGGATTACTATTTGGAGTAGCAGCTGGATTGACAAGAACTGGAGGTCCAAGCCTCATAGGGGTTGAAATTCCGCGGGTATTCCCCATCATAACCGGACCATTTTCATAATATGAAGGTGCTACCATTTGATACTGCCCACCTTAAATAAAAACAAAAGAATAGTTTAAAAAAAGATATTTATGAATTAAGAATGACTAAAAATTAAAAATATTTTAATTACCATTTCTGATTCTAACAATTGGAACACAACTTAGCAACTAGTCATTCTTTTACCCTTGCTTTGCACCTATAAAGTTCTTATTTTGACCTTCACTACATTAGTTACTATTCAACACTTTTGCTATGAAATGTACACAAAACACACATACCACATACGTATCTATAGATATATATATATATACATTAATTTTTATCAAAATTCAGATGAAGCAAATTTTTCATAGATTCTCTGTAGTCCAGACACTACAATCCCACAAGTGCCTACTCTCATAGATGTCTCAAAATTCGCAAATAAGATATTGAAGTTCTGCAAACATTGATTGATGTTAAAGTGATTCTGACATCCAGCATTGAAATACAAATTTCCAGCATCAAAATAACAGCTTCGGTTTGATTTGTCACTCTACAATCATTCTGTGCACACTTCAAGCTAATTAGATTGGGGCCTGCAGTTTAATGTTAATAGCTTCAAGATGATCAGTGATCTGACCGTTGTGAGGGAGAAAAGAGATTCTGATCTCCACATCGAAATAAGATTTTTAAAACCCAGCATAACAGCTTCAGATGATTACCGAATCCAAATTGTCAATCGAAATATGTTCCTGCCTGATTTTATACTATTGGACATACATAGCGATTTTCATTATTTGTTAATCGGTTATTCCTCATAATTACTTGGTAATTCAGAGTACAATTGCTTCTTCTGAAAGATTATTTCATTGTCTTCAACACAAAATCGCTTCATTTTAAAAAAAAAACATCTCTTTTTCCTCATTTGATTATGAATATTTCATTGCAAAATATGTCATTGAGACTTCATCTAGTGCTAAATAATTAGATGTATTTGTTTTACTTTTCCCTAGACAAGTTTAAACAAGGAGTACCACCTTTTATTGCATAATAAATAAGCAAAATATATTAACAATCAACATATTAAATTTGCCTACAGAAAACTGTTAAGGATGGAAATATAACTACTATTCAATTTATTAAAAAAAAAAAAGAAAAAGGAGGAATTATTGCTATCTATATTTAAAGCCCTCTCTCCCTGATACTTAACGGATTGCAAATGTTATGAAGTATGTTTTTCAGTGGGGAAAAAAAAAAAAAAAAAAAATTAGTACTCAACAATAACTCACTATATAACATTAAAGAATGTTTAGCTGCATTTACAAACTTACTAAGCAAAATGGTCATTATTATTGATGTGCTATTGAGAAATAGAAATTTTTATAATGCAAGAAATTTATATTTCTGAAAAACAAGCAGATAACTGACACCAGGATTTCAACATTATGAAACTAGATTTGTGACTTCGATAATGCCGATTGTATTGTAACACATGATAATTGGCAATTCTATAGAACCATTACTCTGGTGTTATGTATAACTTGTTAATACTTCATAATAAAATAAAGTTATATAACTAATTGTGCAAGATCATTTAATCATAATGTTAGATACCTTAATCAATCTGTGAAATTTCATATCCAGCAAGAGTTCTTTTTTAATAGTTGAAATCTCTTTTGCTAATAAAAAAGTTAAATTTATTTAAATTACTAATTTTAAACTTGCTACCTTCTGGTTAACAATCCATTTTGCAGAGTATGACCAATAGCGTAGACTTCATTTTTGATTGTTAACACAAAAATTGTTCCTAACATTTGATTAATATCACAAAGAATCATCATGAAAGGTTTGGCATGTTTAACTGTTTACAAGAAAATAAAATATTTTTAATATTTCCTTTTATTTAAAACAATAACATGGTAGTGGTTTTAATGGATTAACCTGTATTAAAAATGATATACTTGGCTTCATTATATGATTCTACAACAGTTACCCTTATATTAAATTTTTTAACCTTTCTAAGTTAATTGACTTGAAGAAATCTATTAACAATGTTTGTTTATTATCAATATAATATTTACCCGGTCCTTGCATCCCCTGAGGCATACCACCACCACCTTGTACCATGGTATCGGCCCCTGGGCCTTGAGGAGTCATAGGCCTAGCGCCGCCACCACGTAACAGCTGCTGTTGAGTATTTGGATTTTGTCCTTGTCCACCTTGCATCATTCCTGGTGTGGGAAACATACCCCATGGAGTCATTCCATAATATTGGGCTGCCACCATTGCATGAGGACCTAATATAAATTTCAAACCATTCAAATTGATTATGGAAAAATATAATATTTTTCATAAAAACTTTATTGAAGATATATATTTCAATAGGTTCTTCCAAGAACCTGTAATTTTTTCAAGATACACATCCTGTTATATTTCTCTCATTCTGTTCAATAATTTTGATTGGTAACAAAAAAAAAAAAAATCTTATATTTATTAAATAAATTAGCTATATTTAACATTAACCATATAAATTTTTCACAATTTCATGAAATTTTTAACTAAAGCTTTAAGACAAAAAATTAATGAAAGGTTAGAACTAGAAATTAGGAGGAAAGGATATTAACCTGGAAGTCATTAAAATGAATATATCAGCTTGTGTACATTTAGTAACTAAAAAGCCTTACAACATTAAGAACAAATACTTTAAGATATTAATATAGCATAAAGAAATATATAAGAATTTTTTTCTTTGATTGGATTTATGCATATAAATATATAGCATAATAACTAATTAATATTAATATAGCATAATGTAATCCAATGAAGAAATAAATTTTTCATTTGTTATATTCATAAAGAAATTTTTTTTTTTTTTCCAATTATCCATTATTTCCCTTCTATTTTGATGAATCCGAACAGGTATTTCTAATATAATAACTAAGAACCATTGCTTCATCTGTCATTTAATGACATATCATTCTTCTTGGACCTCTCCCCTTAGAATTTATAGAACTTTTTATTAAATAATTAATCTTTATTATCAAAGTTTATTTTAATGGATCAGACTTTTTCAGATAGAAAATAGATGTTGTGGTTTTTTTATAATTATGACAATTAAATATAAAAACTTTACTATTTTTTGATATAAATATATTAAGAAAATATATTTCTAAAGCAAAATATCAGAAATTTTAAGATATTAATATAGCATAATGAAATCTATAAGAAAACCTTTTTTTTCATTGTGTATAATACAAGTAAAATCCTGATAAATAACTAATTACACTTAATTCACATGGAATTGAATATTTTATATCGCTAATCAATATCCTAAATTTTAAAATAGCCTTCAATCAGCTTTATTACAAATAATACAAAAATATAATGAATTTTATTTACATTCCTCAAGTTTCTCATCCAAAATCAATTTAGTTTCAGTAGAAACAGAAAGATTTCTTAAAGAAATAGAAATTAAAAGAAGATATAGAAGTTTTACAATTATTTAGGTATATGAACTTTCTTAGCCTCTTCTGGATATAAATGTATTCTCAGGAAAATGCTTAAGAAAATATATTTCTAAAGCAAAATAAATTTTTAAGATATTTTATATAGCACAAGGAAATCCAAAAGAAAAAATAAATTTTTCATTGGTTGGACTTATGCATTTACTTTTAGATGTTAATACACTTTAAAAAAAAAAATAATTAAAAAAAACAATAAATAAAAAAAAAACAATAAAAATTTATGTAAATGTACTCTTAAGAAAAATATACTAAAGAAAATATATTTCTAAAGCAAAATATCAAAAAATTCCAAGATATTTATATAGCATAAGAGAATCCAAAAAAAAAAAAAAAAAATAAATTTTCATTGGATGGATTTACGCATTACATTAATTTACTTGAAAAAAAATCAAATAAAATAGATCACGAAAAACCAATAAAAAATTGTTATAAATGTGCTCTTAAGAATAGTACTTAAGAAAATATATTTCTAAAGGAAAAAATATTTTAGAAATTCCAAGATATTTATATAGCATAAGGAAATCCAAAAAAAAAAAAAAAATGTTTTTGTTTTAATTGGTTGGACTTATGCATTACTTTTATATTTTACCACACCAAAAAAAAAAAAGCATTACTTTTATATTTTACCACACCAAAAAAAAATAAATAAATAACAGACTTCTGAGTAAATAGGCAGCATTGATCAACAAAATAATTCCTATATGCAAAGGAATAATATTAGGGGGTGACACCTTACACTCCCACAGAAAAATATATTCAATATCAAAACATTTTCAAAAATAACTCACCAGGCATAATAGTACCCATGGGGGCTGCTGCAGCAGCATAAGGGTCTTGGTTCATTACATAGGGACTGGAAGCAAAGGAAGCAGGAGAAGCAGCTGGATTGCCTGCTTGCATTTGTCCTTGTTGTTGCATTGGGAATTGTTGTTGCCCCATAATAGGCATGGGCTGTCCTTGAGTACGGAATAAAGCTAACCAAAAAGGTTATTTAAAATATAATTACATTCAACTGAAATATTTATCACAACAAAGAATGTAGTTAGTTTCAATTACAAATTATGTTAACAGTAATAGCAAAATAACTTTACCATTTTCAGGGTCAACAAATATATATATATCAATTATGATAAATTATATTAGTACGATGGATTTTATTACATAGTAGCAACTTATCGTATCAATTAATTACATAAATATGCTTAACAAGAAAAATATTTTTTTGCTACTATAAATTATATTAAAAGCAAAATATTTTAAACTTGCACCATGATTAAAATGCTATGAAGGGCGCATTATCAACAACTATAAAATATTCAAAAAGAGGCAAAATGGGATTCTAAGAATAATTTAAATACCAAATTTGATTAATCCCTTTTCAAAATCATCACTGCTTAAAAATGATTAAAATTGAAACATTAATTTATCACTAAAATTTTTATGTTTTAATGCAGTGCAACAGTAAATTATTTTTAAAAATTAAACATATTAGTTAAGATGCAAACTTTATTTTTACACATACACACAATGTTTAACAAATTATTTTGTAGGATACAATCTTCAAAAGAAACAAAGAACAGAATAAACACTTAATTTAAATAATATGTATGCATCATGAAAACAATATATATTTTTTTATATTACTAAACTAGATAAAAATGAAATCCTGTATATTTGTGAATCGTTATGCATATCAATAATAGAATAAAATTTATTCTCCTAATAGCAACTGGAAAACTACAAAGCATAAAAATAATTGTGACGAAAATAATGAAAATAAAAGAATGTGCATAAGTGATCTTTGCAAGGGGAGGAAGGGAGGAAAATGATTTTGCAAATATGTTTTTCTGCAACGGTAATTTTTCAAGACACAAAATCCGTTTTTTGAAACATACCTAAAGCAACTACTATTTACTTTATTTCAACAGATAAGCATCAATTAAAACTACACTTTGCTTTATTATTTCATTTCACTTTACCTCCATAAAAAAATGTTGAGGATCTGTACAAGAGTAATTCGAAGAACCGAATTTTTCATCAGCTCTGTTAAGAATCATCTTTCTAGATGTCATCTGAATAACATAACAATCAAACAATTAAAAACAAATGTTTAAAAATTGTTTACACATACTTTTCTATGGAATTGTAACTTGTTAATAAGCTACAATGCATAACGAAAACAGAATTGATATAGAGGAAATTCCTCATAATAAACCTTTTATGGACTGTTCAAATCAGTAGGTTTACAAATAGCCTCTAGGCAAATACACAGTTATATCGATATACCCTACATTTAACAAATACCACAACCAACCAAAATTCAATGAATTTCTTGCTATCAATACAATATTTTATTTTTACGCAATACTCAAAATCTAACTATTCTCGCATAAAAAGAAATGTTATATAAAAACACCGACATTTTATTTTAAAACTATTGATGTTTGGAATATTAAAATAATTTTAACATTTGATCCTAACTTATTCTATGAAGTCTTGCATTTTGCTTACTAAGAATTTAACTTTTTTAAAAGCTAAAATTGAGTCTCTTTTAAAAAAGGCCCATAGATAATAAAATATTTCAGTGGTATATTAATTATACTCATTAAACCTCTTCAAATTTTCTTTTAAACTTTTAACTCAACTGTTTAATAAAACTACTTTTTTTCATACTTGTTCATCATAACTGAATTATAATTCCACAATCGATTGTATGGAAAACTTGCTGTGGACAAATCTGGCCATGTTAGACAGATTGGAACAAAGTACCGAATTGGAAAAGAAAAATACTTTTAATTTACGATAAAATATTTTGAATTTTTAATAATTAAAATTTTTATATTACATAATACCAAAAGAAAAGTTAAATAAAAAATGAAATAACCTATTGAACTTTTTTCTTTTGTAACTGTTTTGTGCTATGTATGTTTGACTAGTACCCCTAACAATTGATTCATTTACATCTTTAAACCTGATGTTTACCTTTCCACATAATCAGTAGTTAAATATACAATAGATTGACAATTTTCCTTCAGCAATTTTGAAAGTATGTAGTCAATGACAGTTTTATAATGACATTCTATGCTAAACTGACATTTCTTATAAATTTGTACCTAGTTTATAAGCATTTGTAAACATTGTTTTTACCTCCCATTTAATAATCAAGAATATCAGAAGTAAAACTGAATTGACACGACTGAAAGTTCAACAAGTACTGAAACAATTTAGTATTTGCAAGCCAAATGAAAAATATTCATTTTTTAAATATAAAAATAAACACAAGATGCAAAGTGGAAATGATTTTTTTTTAAATCTGCAATATTCATCAAGACAGAAACTAGTTCAAAGGTAGTATAGTATCACTACCTTTTCCTAATTGGTGATGTACAATTGTTCTTGGATTGATGCAATGAATTCACAATAGCATTGCCTTGTTTAAATGCAATTTATATGATAAGGTCAAAGAAAGTCATTCAAATTCAATTATAATGAACAAGTAGTTTTCTAAATTAAAAAATACTTTATCAGGATTTAATTATGCTTTTTGATATATACACCTACCAGTCATAAGCAAAAAAATCTGCAAGACTACACTAACCTGATTATTGTAGTCCATCGTGTTAGGGGAATCAATAGATGTCATAAAAGCTGAAGCATAATCAAATGGAAGAGGATCAATCCCTACACCTTCAAAACCAGGATCTAAACCACCCAATGCTGCATTACCAGACTGTATATTTGTTCCAGATGAAGGAGGCATCATTTTGTTCAGAATGTTTAGGCAATTTTTCATTCATAATATGTTTCTTATTTCCAATGTCCTCACTTGGAGAAGACTGTCGACTATTTGAAGCATGGCTAAAATGTTAATAAAGAATTAGAATAAAAAGATTAAAAAGTTTTTTTTTTTTTTTTTTTTTTCCATTTATCAAACAAAATATTTTTGGTCATTTAAGTTGATATTCTAAAGAAAAACTAACATATATTTACTTTTAAAGAGAATTACAAAATTTTGATGAATAAACATATCCTTAGAAAAACTATTTTAGTTACTTAGTAAAATACCACTTACCGTTCCATAAAGACAACTTATTTTTTTTTTTTTTAGATTAGTTAGTTAGTTAATTTTTTTAGATTTCCTCTGTTGAAATAGAGAGTTTATCTTGATAATAAACTAACCTATGCTAATCATTTCACCCACCTTAAACGTAAAGCTAACGCATGTATCCGCATGCTATATCCATATATTAATAAAAAACTCACCCCTTTCACTTGAAAACAAGCTAATTATTTATATGTACTATTTATGCCCATAATAACTTATGCTTGCCCGGTTTGGGGTACTGCTGCAAGGTATCAGATTAATTTTATCAAACATTTTGAGAACAAGATCCTTAGAATGATCACTAGTTCTCCATGGTACTTTAGAAATGATGACATCCGTCGTTGTTTAGCCCTCCCTACTATTCAAAATTTTATGCTGAAGCTTGCGACTAATTTTTACGCAAATCTAAACTCTATTCCGAATGATGAAATTCGTAATCTTCCAAGATACGACGATTTCACATTGCCGGAAAACGCTAAGCGCCCATGGGCGTCTCTGCATAATTTGCACCAGACCTAGATCTTTGTCATCATTTCTAGCAGCAATTACTCTACTTTGTAGTATATTCCACAGTTTTCTCTTTTTCCTTAATTGTATTTATATCTTTATTATTCCTTGTACATATTTGTTATTTGTATTCATTACTACTTTTGTACATAATTTTTAGTATTATTTTCCTTTTTATGCTTTGTATATTTTCTTATTTACTTTTTTATTTGTACATTTTTTATAAAAAATTCTATTGGGCAGATCTTGATCACTTATTCTTTTTCATGTATATAATATTTTATGTGTTTCTAACAATGAACTTTAAGTGTGCAACTTTGGAGTAAAAGGTCGCATACTGACCAAGGCACTCCGTGAACCTGAAAATGATGATGATTGAAATAGAGGAAACAGCAAAAATAAATATTTAGATATTCAAACACACTGGGATAAAACAATAATTTTCAAATATAAATTTAACCTAAAAGAAGTTAATAATCACCTGACATGAGAAAAATGGGAATAAAGTAACCAATCATGACAGAGGAGAAAAAAAAAATGAATAATTTAAAAACTAATATAAAACTTGTCTAACCTATGATTTTTCTTAAAAAAAAAAAAAAAAATTGCTTATAGAAAAGTGAATCATCACTTAAAATTTTTTAATTTCATTATCGCTGATTAAATTAACTTTTAATTCATTTTTCTGTACAGAGCTGAATATTCAATCATCTGCTGCATTATGTGTGAAAAAGAGTGTTGAAAATTAGCTTTTACATTACTTTATGCTTTACTGCTCTATAGTGGTCTCTAAGGATTTAATTTTATACTAAATCGTTTCTGCTCTATCACAGCTTAGTATCTTCTGTTAATTGATGCAAGCTCATCGCACAAACCAATGTTCTAACATAAGATTTACAATTCCTTCCAGCTTGTGCTTTAATACTTTATTTAACATTTACTTCACATAATTTTAAAAATCAAATATTGCTGCCGTTCTATAAATATACATTTACAAAAATAGCAAATTCGATTTTTAGTTAAATGAATTAAATGGATTATATCTGTATTTTTTTATCTGATTAATTTTATCACACCTCAGCACACACACACATTGTCAAAATAAAATGCTATTCAGCTTTTCTAGTTTTCCAAATCTTGCATTTAATAAATCCAATACCTCACAAGTATTGGAAATGAAAGCACCACATTATATTTTTCCCTAAAAATACATTCAAGTAGGTGATTAGAACAAGAAAAAATTTTTGCTGTTTGTGAAATTACTACCATCTGTTACTAGAGTGAATTTTAAACATTTTAATAACTGTTGTTAATCATTTTATCCATTTTTGATTATTTCTGAAGTCTTTGTACAAGCACAATTGTATTTCAATGCAATATTTAAAATCAAAATATTTGTTTTAAAAGATATCTTGCATGATTTGCTGCAGACAATGAGCAGTTATGCCACTAAAAAGTAGTAAATGCTTAAGCTCCAATTACACTGAAGTCATTGAGCTTTATAGGTATTGACCACAGAGCTTTATGTAATGATTGAACTTAGCTTTTCTCAGCTGTAGTTATAATCATTACTACCATATTTGTCAATACTGCTAACCAAACAATAAATATTAGTATATGATTTCTAGCTAAACATAATGCTTATTACTTTTATATTGCTGATGCTTTTGTTACATGACAGTCAGAATTGGGTTCAAAAGGCAAAAATTACTGTAATGCACAATCATGTTATTCACTTCTATGTAACTGCAAACAGCCGAGTTAATAGCACATTAATGCTTCTAATAGTCATAAAGCAAATGCTATGTTAACAAGTGCTAGATGAGCATCAAACCCCTTCCTTAATGATTGGTATGCTTGACACAGAAGATACACTATGGATGTGGTTAGATTGAAGGAAAGACAGATTGAGGTTTAGAAAAAATCTAATTGGTATTTCTATTTTAAAATTAAAAATAATAATAATCATTGTTTTTCTTCATGTATAGTTAAAAACAAACATTTGAATAAAATAAAATAAAATTATGTTTTTCTAAAAAGAAATACAACAATTGTGCACAATAACAAAAAGTTTTGTTTTCCCAGAGCAGCTCTAGACTATCTGAAACAGTTGGTATGTCTATCATGTTAACCATGTTGATTCTGAGGATTGATTAAATAAACAATGATAAAGTATTTTTAAAACACCTTGATATTGAAATATATATTAAGTCATATAAGTTATTTTAAATGAGATACATACTGATAACCAGAGTCATCACTCAAGCCATTTTGCAATATGCCATTAGATTGGTGTATTACGCCACTTCCTCTTGTTCCTTTCCCTTCATGTCCCCATCAAAAGATAAAGATTTCAGCTTTTTCAATTTATCAGATGGGTCAGTTGCATTCTGAAAAAAAAAAAAGTAAATTCAGAATGAATATACTTAAAAATATAAAATATTAATAAGAAATATAAAAATTTATTAAAAAGTGAAATCTAAAAAAAAAAAAAAAAAAAAAAAAAAAAAAAAAAAATACATACATTTATTGAACAGTTTGTCAATTTAGTTTTTCACAGAGCATATAAGTAATACAAAATGAAACTGATTATCTAAAAAACAGTTGCAATGTCAATTTTATAAAGAACGTACCATGAATATCCACAAAATTAAGTTTTATATTTTAATTTTTTTATGTTTAATATGCAAATTAAAATTTGTAAAGATTTTATAATTTTTAGTTGTACATATAAAAACTTTGGATTTTTAAAAAATAAAAAAATGTATAAAAATGACATACTATAGTCAATATTTTATAAAAGTAGCTTTTTCTTTTACCAATTATTCATGCATAGCATATTGTAACATAAAACATATTTTAAGTTTTATTGAAATTTACCATCAGAATTCACAACACACAGAAGTAAATTCTACAACAAAATAGGTAAGCTAACCATTCCAAGATGTAAGCGTGCCATCCTGCTATCTAGGTCTTTTGAAGTAGGAGAACTACCCAAGACATATTCTACCATTTTAACACCAAGGCCTCCATCTGAAACAGGCAAATAAAATATTAATTAACCAAAGCAAAAATTTCTTAGAAAAGGGAATTATCATTGAAATTAAAATATTCTTAATGACATAAAAAAATTACCAGGTGTACTGTTATGGCCAGTACTCCAGGCACTATCTCTCCACTGGTCACCAAATAATATGCCCTTAGCATCATCAGGTTTAGAATCTTCAACACCCCATAATTTTTTGGCTACAGCTGGTGAGTACTTTAAAATAAAATGGTTTAATAAAAAAAATACTGCAATAAAAATTAAACAATAAAAATAAAACTAAAAAAATGTACAACTGTTTACAATTTTAAATATAATATATTTATTACCATATAAAAACGGTTCTCAATAGAAAGGATTTTAATTTTCTTTTCAATTATCACAAAAGAGAAATATCTATTTTTTTAAAATACTATTTAAGGACAGACAGCAACAGAAAAACAAACATGGTTTTAAAAGATTTTGAACTGTTACAAGTAACAAATTTGTATTAGAATGTTATTTAGAGGAATTATCAAATGTAAATTATTTTAACAATTATTGTAATGTTTTCCTCCCAATTGCTTGCACTACACAAGTTAGCAAACTCACATGAATGCAAAATACTCAAATAATCACTATTTACAAGTAAAATAAATAACTATTTTGTTTAGGACTATTTAGAATAATAAAGAATTAGTAATAATAATTAACCAGGTTACATTAGCAAATAAAAAAAAATCAAGCAACATGCCAATTTGTAATAAATTAAAAAATAGTTTAATAAAAAGGTCTTAAAATTAAGTTCTATAATAGTTATACTTCAATTAATAAGTTAAATTATTTGAACTCCTAGATAAACCAGATTTTAATAAGGAAATGTTTAATATTGTTATTAAGTTAATTTTTCGTTAGAATAAGAGGGGACGAAAATACTCAATGGTAATCTGAAAAACGAAATTTCAGGAGTAGCACAGCATAATAAGTGCTTACTGCATCAGTTGTCTGAAATCTAAAGTGTATGCATCATATCCATAAACTATATCGATTTGAAAGAAGCCATCACACCAGGTTCAACAGATTCCTGTTGCCATGGTATGTGGTTCAATGCTATCCACCATCTGCTGCATGTGCATGAGTGAAGGAGGTCGTATATAAAATTTGTAAAAAAATATTTTGCTTTCCTGCCCTTATTGGTCGTTTTTCATTCATTTTCCTCCCTAGTCTGTCTAGTGCTAATGATTTTCATGCTACAGGAACAGTTCTAATGCTATTTATAGTTTTTCACTGCAGAGATCACATTTCAATTAGTAGGTAATTATAATAACTGTAATTTGTAATTTTTTTAACTGTAATTGTTTTTTATATGATTCTTGAGTGCATACCTCTAAACCAAAATTTTTTCAGTTTATGCAAATGCTATGATAGCTAGCACCTCATATATCCAGGGTTTTTTATAATCACCATGCATATATATAAATACATTTCTATTTAAATATTCTAGACTATATAAGGAATATTTAAATTTAGAACATACTTCCACAGTATGTCCAGTTTCTAGTGCTAATGCTTGAAAATCACTCTCCAATTCAGAGTTATCACTACCACGAACCTGAAATACACAAATTACAGAAATATATAAACTATGATATGCAAGCTCATAACTGAAATTTTTTTTTGAATTTTTATCCTTATTTATAAATTTATGACTAACTACTCTTATTTTTGACTAAATTTGTCTATTTTGGTGAATCAAAAAATAAAAAACTAATCAATATTACAATTTTTTTTTTTTTTTTTCTAAATGATTATGTAAAATAAGATTTATTTTTGAATTAACAATATTTTTAATAATTTATTTTATTTGAATATAAATTTTCAACGGTTTTTCATTTTATGGCATAAATAAAAATTACCATACATGCATACTATTTAAAAGTTTTCCTAAAAAAAACTATACTAAAATTCTACTAATGCATATTTAAAATTATCATTTGTACTGTTTTTAAAAATAATTAAATTGGTTTTCAAATAACAACTTCATTTAATTATTTAATATAAAGTAAATTTTAAACTTACACTTTTACCTATATCATACAATACATTTGGTTCTAAAATGTAAGCTTAGTAATTTTTTTTTTAAGAATTACACATTTTAATTCAGCTTTGACTTGCAAATATTGACAAGGACATCAAATAGTAGAAGTTTATTTTTAAATTACTATTATTTTTTATTTATTCAACAATGTTAGTTTTTATGCAAAATATATTAAAATTATAAATTCGAGAGAAAAAAAAAAGTAATTTCACAAATATAAGTTTATGTATTCAAATATTTCAAGCATTTTTTTTTTTAAGAAGATACTCAACCAAGATGAGAGGTGTTGGTAATATTGTACTTTTTTATTGTTTTTCTCATATTTTCTGTTATTTAATTCCTCAAACTGAAGATTTAATATAAATAGAATCCAAGTAAAAAAAACATAGATATACTTTTAGACATATTTAAAAGAATAACTAAAAGGCAGAAAAATTTGTGCGTGCACACACACACACACACACAAAAAAGCAATGAAATCTGAAAGAGAAAATGATGGCAAAGCAAAGTCTAATAACACATTCAATGGTATGGAACTTATTCAGGTTTGCAGGGGAAAAAAAAAAAAAAAAAAAAAAAAAAAAAAAAGGCAAAGCTTTTCCAGTACCCAGGGTTTCTTTTTCCAACTCAAAGCAAAAAGAACACATGTGTACTAATATTTAAAAAATTTACTTGTTAACTTTAACGCAATGTTGAGATACAATTTCTACAACCTTTCACTAAAATGTATAATATGATCATTTTTTAAATTACTGCTGGCAAACACTTAGACAGCTTGGTCTTGGATGCCTTAAGGCAAAAGCGCTGCACAGATGTACTCACTTTGCATTACCCAGGGGGCGCATGTAACTTGAAGATAAGTCACGGACGCGGAGTAACACTGCCCCCGCAACGCTCTACGATCCTGTTAGGACCGGGACCTACGGCTTAAAGTGGATTCCGAACCACTACAACACCCATGGGCAAAGCCGGGATTTGAACCCGATACCTGTGGTACCGAACGCCACCATTCGGCCATTATTAGACTATCACTTGATTGAATCATCTATGCTATTATAAGTATACTTCCACTTTTAAGAAAAATTAGGCTATTTTATGTACAAAAATATATTTTCTACAAAGTGTGAATCCATAAAAGTGAGTGAAAATTGATTAATACAAATTGCCCAAATAATTTTCTTTTTAGATAATTTGTTTATGGTGCCAATATGATGATGATCCAACAAAAAGAAAACCCTTTTAACCTCAACATTTTTCTACAAAAAAGGGAATGGTTTTTCCCCAATTTCATTAATCATTTTATTGGGCTTACACATCTCAAATACTGTGGTTTAATGTATTGTGCAAGTTAGTGCAAATGAATGACAAATCGCAACTGATGACTCACAATAAACAAATTCACCATTTGTACAGGTGGCAAAGTGATGTACAGGTTTTTTTTTTATCCCCCATTCGCTTTGCAATGGGGGATAAAAAAAAACCTGTACATCCCTTTTAACATATCTTCTTGAGAGAAGCGAACTCAGAAAAATAAACAAAACCCACAAATAGTAAAGTAAAAACAAAGAAAGTTTTTTGTTATCTTTTGAACTATTCAACAAGAAAAGAAATGAAACATGTTCTTCTCTCTACTAAAGTATCAACTCATACTAACGCACTTAATTTTATTACTATGAGCTCCAGAAAACTAAATAATTAATTACTTTCTTAATAAAATATAAAGTTAAAGAATATCTAATTTTGAAAGCATTAAATTGTGAAATTTTTTATTTTAAATTATTTGGTATTAATCTCATAATTACTGTATTAAGTTATGAGATTAATACCAAATAATTTGAAATAAAAATTTCACAATTTAATGCTTTCAAAATTAGATATTCTTTAACTTTTTATATTTTATTAAATTTATTAAGAAAGTAATTAGTTAGTTTTCTGGAGCTATTTAGTTTTCTGGAGCTCATAAAATGAAGTGAAATTTCTTTTTGAAATTTTTAGATGAAATTTCTTTATAATCCATATATTTTATATGAACAATTTCATATAAAATATATGGATTATAAAGAAATTTCATCTAAAAAAACGTTACAATAAATTAAATTTGAAATAATTTCAAACTTTTTCTTTGTTTCATTTTCCTATGACATTTTAAATAAATTAATTTATTAATAAATAATATCAAATAACTGTGATATTGTTAGTTAATTTTGGTTAAGTTAAACATTTCAATTTTTATACTGCAAAAGTTATTTATATTTTTTTAATCAATTCCTAGAATTTGAACGAGGTTATTCTCATAAAAATTAATTCCTAATGATTTACAAGAACTAAAAACTAATTGTCAATACATGTTACATCATTAAGATATTGAAAATATTCATAATGATAAAATTGCATCTAAAATTAGAAGACATTTGATAAAAGTTATAGGATTGCAAATTAATTAGATTAGAAAAATATAACACTGAATTCTTTACTAATGAAAAATATACTTATAGTATATATTAAAATTTATATCCCTACCACAATGTAATTTTTTCCACTCCGTATTATATAGCTTATATAAAACTAAATACTTGACAAATTAATTGCGAATTATTTCAATTTAAAAACCTTAATAATAGTCCAATAGGAGGTATTTATACTTAATCCTTGAATTTAGAAATGAATTAAATTATCCCTTTTTTTAGTTGAATAAATTAAGTCACATATTTTTATTATTAAAATCTAAGAACTCACCTCTAGAACACTGTCATCGCCAAGAGCCCATCTTGATTGCTTTCCACTATAATTCTGAAAATCAGGGGTCAGTCTGTGGACGTTGAAAAAAAAATAGCCAACCATGGCATCGTCCTGTGATCTTGTGGCTATGTGCCTCCCAGACTGAACACCACTCATTTCAGGATGGCCGTTAGTCAGCACCTCATGTTGTCGTCTGTCTGGCCAAACCACTTCATTCATGCTGTAAAACAATCTTTATTTTCAATAAATATCTATCCAATACAGAAATAGCTAATTTATCACTACTTTTCTGTTTATCAATATCACTTCCTTTAAGGCAGTGATTTAGATAGAGAAATATTACAATTTAGACTGGTAAAATTTAAAGGGTGTTGACTGAATACAGTTTTGCAAAGCATGGCATTTAAACCTGTTTAACAAACTTTATTTCAAAAGTTTTAAAAAATATCCACAGTAGTATTTTAACTGAACAAGAACAATTGAATGCAAATACCTGAAGACTATTACTGAAAATACAAGATTTTGAAAACTTACCAAAATCATAATGAGATACAATTGAATAATTCGAGTTTTTAAAGTCATTTTTAATTATAAATACTTTGCTTAACTCCACATTAAGAAAGAAAATTTCATATAATAAAAGGTTTTTCAACTTCCAATATGTATCATTCTTAAAAATCATTCACTTTCAATAATCAATTTAAATAATTAATGAATGCCTAAAAACTAAGAATCTCACACTGTTAAAATGTTATTATACACCTTACATACACAATATTGACATTTCAGGATAAAATGCATGGTATTGTTACTAAAAAAAAATTAACTCTACATAAATATTTATTTTATATAATGAGAAAAAACTCAATGGAAATTACACCTCAAGGTATAATATTTCAAATTATATTAAATTGCAGATATCTTTTAGATTTGATTCAGGTAAAAATACAGTAATAATGGATATATTAATTAAATAAATCTTTATTTTAGAGAAATTAAAATTGACAGAATGTTTTTACTTAATAGCAAAAATCTGGCTGCATAAACAGGCAAATTTATCTAATTCAAACTTTTTTTTTTATCATATTGCTACAGATCAGAAAAATTAGACAGCAAAAATATTCATAGTTTGCACTAATTATTCACTTTGTTATACATAAATGTTTCATTCATTAATGTAAATTTCAATAAACTAAAGTAATTTTTTACATATAATTTAAATAGAAAATCTAAAATGTATCATTTTATATATGTAATGTTATATGCCATGTAACCTTAAGTTTTATAAAAAAAAAAAAAAATTTATTAATGTTTAACTTTAAATGCTTTTTAATTAGAGAATCAAAATTCAAATACTAAGAAAACATGTTTAATATTTGTAAAAGTTAAAACTTTAAAAGAAATGTTACAAAATATTTTAAAGAAAAAGAAATTTTAATATTGTAAAAATCTGTTCATCTAAATTAGAAAGTAACTGTAAGAGGTATTTTAATAGATACAATAGCTAAATTGTAAAATATGGTGATCAGTTTCATATTATGTACCATCAACTAGAAACAAAAACTATATATTCTGAAATATTTTGGATTATTTTATGGTATTTTCCCACTTTTTTTGGTTAAAAATAAAATTCATAAAAGATTCTAAAAAATTATTTAATTTTTATCATTGAAATAAATATTTTGGAAGAAAACGTAAAAATGAAGTAAATAAAAGAAAAGACAATTAAATTTATAATTTAGTATCAAAATAATCATAAAAATTAAATCAAAGAAAGGTTTTTTCCCCCTTAATTTCATTATTATTAAATCTGCCGTTTTATTGCATCACTTTAAAAAGAATTGTATAAAACTTCTATTATTCACAAACGATCAAATAATAGATATTATCAAGCATTTAAAAACATGAAATCATTCAATAAGCAAATGTAATAATGTAATTGAAAGATTTTATATATATCATGTTGACGCATTAGAAATTCATTTCTCTTTTTTAATTGTGAAGTATTGGCGTTTAAACAGTTAAACGATTGTAATTACGGCGTGTTCTTAATAAATAAACTGTAATACAATTCTGTTTCTAGCACAACCTGCAGCGCAACTAGCCGCGACTAATGTGCAATCGTCTGAAATCATGAATAGCTTCCTGCTAAGAATGAGAAACACGAGGTAAATAATATACATAGATCGGAAAAATAGCCATTGTTTCCTAAACTTAAGATAAAAAATAATCATTTCTTTATAATGTCTGTAATATTGAGCAATTTAATAAATTACAATTACTGAAATATATAAATAGACGTACCACGATGGTGAAGATTTCATGACCAGGAATTAAAGGAATTCTGTTGTTCAGCACGCGACATATTGGAACACAGATGAATCATGGGAACGAAATACAGCGAAAAGCCTTACTAAATCAGTGTAGAATTTTTTTTAAGTTCGCAATAATAAAAATAGTTTTAAACCTTACTGTGACGAATATTTTTTAAGCAGTTAACATTACTTCTAGATCAAGGAAGTTTCTTATTCAAGACTTCATTAATTACAATAATATGCAATATTACTTTCTCTCTCGTAGACCAATTGTTCCGTTGTTTACCATCACGTTAGGGGTTGCCGTAAGGAGACATCTAAAATGTTTGAACTAACAAAGCGGCGCCAAGAAAAATAAATTCGTTCACTTTTTTTTGTTGATTGTTTTTTTTAACCCTTCTTTTTACCAAAATAAATATATAGAAAAAAAATTAAAAACAAGCATTTTTTCATCACAAGATTTCGACTTCAACAAAAAAAACTTTTTTCTTTACATATTTTTATTAGAGTTGTCAATCAATTATTTTTTTAAAGAAACAAAGTTGTTTTACGACAGCATAATATTTCGTATTTGGTCATGAGAAATTAAGATCTATGCACAGAATATATCTAATCATTACTTCTACAGCTTCAATTGAAAATAAAACAAAATTTGAAGACAATATAAAAATAGTATTCAAACTTTTAAAATTATGATTTTAAATTTCACAATAAATAAGTTTAAACGACTAAACTTTTAACTTATTATTATTTTTAATTTAACCAATTTTTCCTCTTATGTTAGTTTACAAAACAATTTTAATAAAAGACTTATTTCAAAAGGATGTTTTAAATAAATAAAAATTTCGGAATTTTTCGATTTGGAAGAACTTTAAATAATTAGATTAATGATAAATTAAAATAGCATTTACTGAATTCAGAAAAATGAATTAAAACGACGAGCAACTTATCGCCAAATATGGTCATTTTACTTTCGCCAAACAGTGAGTGAGGCTAACGCCCTGAGTGACTGCACCTCAGTATACTTGCCTTTCCAGGTGAAAATGATCGGAAATTACGTCAC
The DNA here is from genome assembly GCA_021605095.1 of Caerostris extrusa. NCBI lineage: Eukaryota > Metazoa > Arthropoda > Arachnida > Araneae > Araneidae > Caerostris > Caerostris extrusa. The sequence goes on from BPLR01021416.1 coordinate 138,076, forward strand.
AACGCGCGTACTTTCAACTTTCTTACTAATGAAAACAACATTAGAATTGTTCATTTTAATTTAAAAACTCATACAGATGAAGCCACCTGCAATTAGTATTTCAAAAATTGTCACCTTAAACCAAATGCCATGTCAAATAATTTTTATCATCTCTAAATGTACCAATTAAATTAATTAAAATGATTTTTTTTTAATTTACTTAATTTAAAACAGTTTAGACAATAAAAATTTTTTATCAACATCCATTCTAATAAAATTTATTTTTATGAAACAAAAATAATTGTATAAGATCTTAATGATAGCAAACCAATTATGGATTATTTTTTTTACACAAAAAAATAATTTACTTTATTTAAAATATAGTGCAATAAAATTTTCATTCTAAGACATGAAAAATTTTCTTATGGGAAAATGAAAAATTTAAAGTTTTGAAGAAAAACATTTTTTTTTTTTTTACAATTTCAGAAGAATATTTAAATACAGTAAATTAAAGGAATATCTAAATACAATTACAATTCAATGTAGCTTCTATTTATAATAAAATCAAGGAATGCAGCAATATTAAAAATACACTGAGGAAGTATTCCTTATTTTATGATGAGTATTTATGACTCAATGAAGCATACATATTGAAATTAATTGTTACATATTAAATTAATAAACAAAAAATATGTAAATTTATTTTAATATCTAATGCAAGAAAGCATTTTTGGAATGAAAATATAGACATTTCAAGTGCAGAAAAAATGAAAATTTATAAGAAAAAAACTTATAAACACAAATACTCCACTTATTTATTAAATTCTATCCTATTTTAAGTAAATACTAAACACAGACTAAACATTTTTTTAATAACAAAGGGAAAATGTGATGAATATACATTTTTGCAAATAATTGAATTCTTAATCATTAAAAAATATTACATTGAATTTATTTTTCACAAAAGTTGGAGTTATTTTCCTCACAATCGATGGAAGTTTTTAAAAAGAAATAGAGAAAAATACTTTTTTTTTTTTATGAATATCTCTGCCAACTAAAAGTTAAGAAAAATTCCCAATTAAGAAATTCTACATCTGTTATTTTAAAAAATTCTTAAAACTGGCCAATAATTAAGGAATTATTTTATTTTACAATATCAAATGAAAAATGCACTAGGAAGTGTTCATAGTTCTCATAGCATAAATTTATACATAAGTAGTAAAAAAAACCATTATGTAATCAATTACAATTATTATATTTATTTCATATGATTCAATTATATGTACATACTTTTAAATACCAGAAAAATTAAGAAATATGTTTTTAAAATCCAGGTTAATTAAAAGGATATTAGACTATGTAATTAAAACAAAAATTACCATATATAAGTTTAAATTAAGTGATATAAAATAAAGATTATTAAGTTACATAATAAAAGAAATATAATTTTTTTATATTGATACTAATGGATAAACACAAAAAATTTTAACTTTCGAAAAGACACACTGAAGAATATGAAATTTAAAATAACTTTTACACTTCAAATTTTGTAATTCAATTGAGGTACATACAAATGTACAAACATCCTGGAAATTTGTAGGAAGACAATTATCTATTTAAAAAAGTTCTAATGAATGAAAATTTAACCTAAAAATCAGCAACGTAATTTTACAATCAAACTGACTTTTAAATTGAACATGCTGAATATGCATCAAAATTCATATATTTTACAATCATATTGGATTACATAGGTAGAAAATAAATGGTTGAATGAGAACCAAAAACCTCTGATAATTCATAAGCTACTTCAGAAATTATTTATTTAAAGGGAAAATTCACTAAATGGAAAAAAGACCTACTGCACTTTAAATAATGAACAATAAAACCCATTAATATAAATGTTACATTTATGTACAGTATACTAGTTATTTTTAAATACTTGCAGAAATATTCATGTATTTCTGACATCAATGATTGATTTTTAATGAAAAAGAATAAGTTGAATAGCGAGGAACAGGAAATATCATTACCCTAGCACCAACCCACCCACTTCTTAGCAGATTGAAAAATCAAAAATCTATTGCCACATGCATTTTAAAAATCATAAATGCAGTAATTTGCCCTGTACAACCAATTTTTATCATTTTTAGTCCAAAATTTCTTCTAATTCAAAGAATACATTTTAACAAATTAACTCATTCTTCAATACAATAAACTATTTATTTGGTCCAAAATCAGATTTTATCAGGTATCAGCAAAAAAAAAAACTGTATTTTTTTTTTTTTTTTTTACAGGTTCATTTCATTGCAAGATATACATTGAAGCTACTTGAATTAATATTTTAACTAATTAATTTTGGCTATTTATATTTATTTGAGTCATGATTATAATATATGTCCATATTTTTAAGGCATTTAAAATCTTATGAATAAATTACTCATTCAAAAATTATTTAAGCCACAAGCAGACACACTAGGTATGCATACTCTTATACTGTATATGAATTGGTTTAGATTTCATGTAATGTCATTCAAAAAATGTATCTTTTGTGTCACCTTGAAAGTAATTTAGAGACCAACAAATGATATTTTATGAGTGACCAACTGATTTCTTTTGATAAATTAGCCAGCAGTAGCAGGGATTAATGTTTAAATAAAGATTAAGAATAAGTACTAATAATTTTAAAACTTAAAACATTAAAATTTGAGGATTTTTTTTTCTTTCTAAATTTTATTGATTATTTCATTATCCCTTTAGATCAAAGAATGTACAATTGTGCTGGCGAGACGTTTTTGAAATTTTTTCACGGAAAAAGGTCGCACAATCATGCTGGTGTGCCCACCCACCCCCATGCCTTGGGGGAGCATAGATTATTTTAACTATTTTTTTAGTATCATTGGAGTCAGTCTACTAAAAAAAATTAAAATTTAAATATAAAAAAATTTCAGGTCTTAAAAGGTTATGACTTTCAAGTGTCAATAAGAACTTTTTACTGTAAATGGAAAATAAACATTTTCAGAGAAGATAAAGATTTTTAAAAAAAAAAGATTTAAAAAAAAATTTAAGACACAATCACTATTAGTTAGATAAAAATCAGTAAAATTTATTGATTTAAATTAATTTTTTATTTTTTATATTTATTGAATACTACTATACTCATCAAATACAAGAATTATGTATGTCAACAAAAGCATCAATTTCAAAAATATTCCAAAAATCCTAGAGGAAAAGAAAGTTGTTTATAATTATAAAAAAAAAAGAATCAAGTGAAAACTTATTAATTAAACCAAAAGGAAAATTTATCAATATTTAATTTAATAAAATATTTAGTATTTGAACTTGTACAAATTTTTCTTCAAAAAAAAGCATTTACTTCATTATAAAATTTATTAATATATCTAATTATCATTGATCACTAAACATTAACATTTTCTCCTTTTTCTGGCAAGAGACAAAATTTTTCAGACTATCTTTTGAGACTGTTCATGAATCTAGTCAATGTTTAACTTCTTCAAACGAATGGATGTGCTTTCAGACAAATTATAAACCAACAATAGTAGCGAGGAGGTTATCTGGAGAATATGGCAGATAGTGTAAAATTTTATCATTGAGGCCTTTCAAAAAATGTTTTAACTTGTTTCACTACAAGTAACATAACAAAGTTGAAAAACATGTTCTAATATTATGGCCATTTTCTTTTGATGCTTAGCCAAACAGCATCAACTGCAGTAGACAGAAAAGCCAATTGCTTTATATTATCCAGAAAACAAAACAAACAAAAAATTATTGTACACAACATTGTTTTGCACCAAAAAATGAAAATTATATCTTATGAAAATATTTGTTTTTTATTTGATGTTTAGAAAAAAATAACCTTTAATTTTAAATAAAAACATCAGTACAGAACTGATATCTTAAAATTCATTTAGCAGTTTCCCTGATGCATATATACTCTACGCACAATAGAGCATTCATGAGCTATGAATTCAGTCATTCTCAACAATGAAATTATTAGCTGCCCTTCTGAGTATTGCTATTTGGAGAATGGTTTAAGAAGTGGATGGCAAGATTATACACTTCAGCGAATTTGCCACTTTAACCAAATACTGAGTGTGATGCCAAAGGATGTACAATCAGCAATACATAGAGGAATATAACATACTACATCCAGTTCTTCCAATTTCCACAAAAAAATGTTTTAATGCAGACTTCTACTACATAAATTACAGACAGCTTATTTCTAACAGACTGTTTATCTTGGATTATTAAATGTGCATTGGTTCAGAATTTTATTGACCCCTTTTGGCATTAACTTATGTAACAGAAAACCACAAGACAAGCCAACATTCAATAAATGTAAATTTGTCAAATTCAGAAAAAAAAAACTTTTTCAAATGTTATTATATACTTTTTCAACAGCATGCAGTAATATGTTGAAGATTTATCCTTAAATATGAATTACTTAAACAAGTTGTAGTAGCAGATATTAGTATGAGATCCAAGATAAAAGTATTTTCTTTATATTTTTAGCTTTTTGCCAACGTGGAAATGAAGAATCTGAATTTGCATTATTATCAATTAGATTAACTAAATGAGAAAATACAGCACTGTGTAAAAGCAGATACAATGTGGTGTAATACCAGGGATTATTACATTTACTACTGACATTTTCTTAGCTACATTGCCACATTTTCCAGGGAGTGCTTGAAAGAAATTCCTCCTTCAACTTTTTTTTAACAAAATTATAACATAATATTTGAAAGAAAGCATCATAGGATCTGCTTTATATGTGCCATTTTACCACTGTCTACTGAAATAAAATGCTTTTAAGCATATTTAATATAGAAATACAGAAATAATTTTGAGATAGATATATCTTTGGAATGTAGATATGAAAATTTTTATGTTGGTAACATGAAATTTTCAGAATGGATAGCTTCAAAATTTTAGAGCACAATCATCATAAATGTAAAAAAAATCTTGAAGACAATAAAAGAGCTGTGAAGTATAAAATGCTGTCAAGGCTATATAAAACATTCTTTTACTGGAGAGTAATGCAATATGGAAGCAAGTTTTCAGTACTGTGTAGGAAAAATCAAAATGAGTTTACAGCCAATTTAAACAGAAATTTTGAAATCATTTATAACAGAGAAATATAAATTTTCAATTCCCAGTTTGCATTGATATTAGCAAACTTTTCCTGAGTAAGTTATTGTAAAAGTCAAAATTATAAATTTTCTATTAAATAACTCTTCATAAATTTACCTTTTTTTTTTCTACCATGATTTTATCTATTGGTTTTATTTTATGTAAATAGTTAGATTCTCTTTTTTAATTTAAAATCTGTAGTTGTGTTAACTCAGCTTCTACAACTAACTAGATAGACACAATAAATACCCAATTTTTACAAAATTATTTGACAATAGTTTTATATTTTAATGATATCGTACATGTGTTAAACTATACTTTCAAAACCCTGACCTCTAAATACCAAAAGATTCTAAAAAAGCCTTTTATAAAAAATAAACAATATTTCTACTTTCAGTTCAGTTTCAGGAAAATAACAGCACTAAATTTTAAAATTTAATTTAATTAATTGTATTACTGCTCTTTACAGAGCCACCTGAATGTTGACATGTCTAAGTAGATGATGTTCACCAGGTTTAGTTTGTAGGTGTAGGTAAAGGTTTAGGTGTAGTTCACAATTTTTTCAGCTGACCAAGGTGTTCTTAGTCTTATTTTCAAAAAGTAGTCTTGTTTCTCCAAAAGCATCCCCAAAGATTTCAATGGCTTTCAGCTCATTCTTCTAATTAAAAGAAAAAGCAGAACTTCCTGCAAATGTTTTTTCTATACAACAACCAAAAATTTCAAAAGGTAAAACACTGTGTTGTTCACATTTTATTAAAGTGGCACATACCAAATTTCAATGTCAGTTCTGATTCATCTAGTAGCAATAAATATCTCATATGTAGAAAGCTACACAAATTAAATTTAATGTCTAATATAAATGTGAAAGTTAAAGAAATCTTTTAAAAAGTTATGTTATTGATGTGTAAAAGCAGCATAGTTTCAAATGTTTATAACATTAAATAAAAGAAAGGTATGTAATTTAACGAAAAAATTAACCCGATTCAAGATTCAAAAATTGAAACAAAATGATACATCATCATAGCAAAAAAAAAAAAAATTTTCAGAGAGTTTCAAAAGCCCTCTTACATTTTCTTTTTTTTTCAATCCATCCAATCAGATATTTTTAAACATTACACAATTTTGCGCAAGTCATAAATGCTGGCAGTTTTAATATTCAGTCAATGATCCCATACGGCACTTTTCTGATTGAGTTTGAATACAACCAAAATATTCTATGCACAATCCAACAAGTTACATATTCTTTAACTAGTTAATAAATTTCTGTAATCCTATATAATTCCCTAGTTAAATATCATTAAAAAGGCTTACGAGTAGAACTATCATATTGAATTTTATCATACTTATCTTAAATAAATAATAGTAAAAATATTGAAAATGAAAAGTTGCATGTTTTTATCTGCCACATGCATGCAATATAACAGGTAATAGTGATAACAGGTAATCTTTTAAACTTGCTGTGTTGGTATATATATATTAAGAATATAAAGCTGAACTAAAACATTAAGAGATGGCCAGAACTTCTTAGCTTTCCTAATAGTCACATGTTTAGGATAAAAAAATTCCTAGCATTTAAATTATTAAAGTAATATCACAATGTTTCCTAATTTTTCCATACAAATAAAATCTTTTATATGTTAATGTAAAATATTTAGTTTAATATGAATATTTCTTTAATTGGTATTACAATAAACTTAACACCATTATAATTCCTGGTCACTTCTTGAGTTATTGATACAATATGATCATTTTCTCTTTTTCAAAATGAACAGAAAGCCCCTTAAATCATAATTCAAATAATATTCTGTAGCATCTGTTCACAAAATTTTTTACATCAGCTTTTATTGTGAATGAATCAACACATTTTTAAATATATTTGTTCACATTTATTTAGTTAACAAAAGAATTGTATATATATTTTCCAATTGTCACTTTTTCAGAGAATTCATATAAATTTTCATGTCTGTCCCTTTATGATTTTCTACATAAATTAAATCTTTATCATGATACTAACGGTTTAGAATAGTACTATCCATATTTCTTATAATATTCTTGGCATCTTTTAATGAACAAAGTAATTCAATTACTTATTTAACTGAATTTAAAAATTCTACAAATCAACAAGAAAAATAATTTTATGATCAACATTAACTACATAAATAATCATTTCATATATATTCTAAAGTACAGCATAAATCCTTTAAGTAAAGAACTATTTCAATATAATGTAAACAAACATTAAAAATTAATTTTATGTTATAATAAATTTACAAGGAAATTATCTCTATAAATGCAATATATTTAATCCCATATTCTAAAAAAGTAAGGAGAAAATATTCTCAATTTTTTATATAAATTAATAATAAATATAATCCTCTCGGATAATTCTAAGTATCAAATTTTCAAAAAGTATGCATGAAACAAACTAGATGTCTCCAATTACATTTCCAAAAAAATTATATCATGTACTCTACTTCATATGGTTGCATTTTACCATAACTTATAAGAATCAATTGTTTTTTTTAAGTATATTTATTTCAGTGATGATGAAATAGACATCTTTGTAAAAATAAATGTATTATTTTTGGCATGTAAAAACATGAAATTTATGAATGTTTTTAACATATTTTCAAAACTAATAGTGACAAATTTTCATAACTTTTATAATAGACTATGCAATTCAGGGCAAATTTGGAGCCTTGCTTCAGTAAATATAGTTTAGCAAATTTTGATTAAAAAATATTTCAAGGAATAATGCATGAGGAAATTAAAAAAAATTTCATGAAAACATTCAGCATAATTTTGCTGACTGTAAAGGTACATATTAAGCATTTTTGTACTTTTACACAATTGAAAGTACATTTAAAAATTTAACCAATTAAAATTTGATCATAAAAAACTACAAGAAATAAAACAAGAGAAATATGACATTAAAAGGGAAGTTTTAAATGAGTAAATTGAATAAACATTAATGTAATCAAGTATTTAATCAAACTAAAAGCAGCTACAAATTTTAAAAAATTGAACTTTGATATCTACAGCTATATTAAAATACTAAAGAACATACTAAACATGCGCCTTTGAGATTAAAAGAAAAATTATTTTTTTTTCAGATATTATAATTTGTTGTGATTGACTTTTTACTTGATGGACAAACTACATGAAATTTCCTACAATAATGATCCATATCATTGGTATGTAATTGATAAAAAGAAATGGAAATAAATGGATAAAAGAAATAAAATAAAACATGAGGTTACCAGAATTTTTTTTTTTTTTTTTTTTAAATTAGCAAGTAGTTTTAATTTAAAATGGAAAAGTATAAAAAAAAAAATATCATTGCAGTAAAATAATTTTAAAAAAGGTTTATATCTGTTTGCTTAGGCATGTGACTGAATACACATGTATAATTAAATACGATGCAGGAATGTTATCTCGCATATTATTTCAACATATCTGTAATTTTTATTTAAAAAAAAAATAAAAATTTATATTTAATTTTGTTTCAAATTATAACTTTAATTATACATTGGAACTCAATTCCTTTTTACACAAAGAATAATACAATGTAATATATAAGATTAATTTAAAAATAAGTAGGTAAATAATATAAATAATTTTTACATTAAATATAGTTTTAATAAAATAAGTGAAAATATAATTTGCAGTAGAAATTAAATTATTTATCAATACTAATTTAAATGGCTTGATGGATCAAAGAGAAAAAAATTATATTTTTTTCTTATAATCAAAATTTGAATAAATCAGAAATTATCTTTTAAAACAATAAAAATAAAGCTCATAAGATATAAATTCACTTAAGTTTCCTTAGTTTTAATAACTATTTATTTTCATACAGAAAATATATAAAAAAGGATATTTAAAAAGAAAATTTTTAATCTTGTCTAATATAAATCTGAAACAATTTATTATGAAATTCTTTGTTTATAAGTTATATTAAGCATAAAATAAAAATTAAATTAATACAAACACTTTTAATGGTGAACAATATATATTTCTAGAACATTAAAGTAATGCAATTTAATGAATAAGGAGACAAATAAACTAAAGACATAACTTTTTCTATGGATATATTATGATATAGATTTTTTTTCAATATACCTCCTATAAAAAATATATTAACCTTTATGCATAATTCAAAAAAACAGAATCTTCTGAACTAATCACCTATCAAAAATAATAGAACATAACACAGAAATAAAATATTCATTATCTTATTAATGTAACAATTAATCGAAAGTAAAATTTTAAAATAAGGGTTTGACCCAATGAGAAACCTTGATTTATTTATATAATCAAATTACTAGCTACTAATTTAAGACATATTAAACTCATGTCCATAAATTAAGAATAATGAAGTTCAGACAAAGAAAGAGACAGAAGCAAAACAAATTTGACTTATTGTAAAGTCAATTTATTAAACAAAAGGTAAAGAGCAAAAAAGATGCTATATGTTTGACATAATTAATAAAAATTGCGATTTTTACTTCCTGGAGCAAATTTCAAAAAAGAACCTATTTACAAAAAACAGTATAACATGGTTAGTATGATGGTTAATATGGAGTATGTCTCCCGGACGATGCAATACAGGCCTTACAACGCCTAGGCATGCTGAGTATCAAATTATCAATCTGATCTTGGGGAATATTACACCACTCATCAAGCAATGCCCACCGAAGTTCCGGTTGACAGGTGGGAGGGGGTTGATGGGCTGCAATTCGTCGGCCAAGCATATCCTAAACATGCTCTATTGATTTAAGTTTGGTGAGTATGCTGGGCAATCCATACGAGTGATATTCTCCAATTGAAGGAATTCGTCTACAATGTTTGCACGGTGAGGACGGGCGTTGTCATCCATAAACAGAAATTCAGCACCCATGGCGCCCGAAACAAATGTACATGTTGTTCCAGAATGACATCCCGATAGTTGTGGCCTGTCATCGTTACGCTCTGAACATGCAGGTCAGTTCTGGAACCAAGAATAATAACGAGAGAATAACCAAACGAGCCATCCTGCACCACCGTAACGGTGTCGTTCAATGGTGTTCTCTTGGTGGTAACGGGTACCTGGCGTTCTCCATATGAAAGTCCAGCGAGAATCAGACTGCAAACTAAACCTGGACTCGTCAGAAAACATCACACAAGACCACTGTTGCGGTGTCCACAATGCCTGCTCTCTACTCCAGGTTAATCGCAGGTGACAGTGAGATGCGGTAAGTGGAACACATCTGACAGGCCTACGAGCATATAGACCAATGTGCCCTAAGCGTCTGTACACGGTCTGCCTTGAAACTGTCGTACCAGTAGCTGAAGAGAGCTGACGAGACAGGTCTGATGCTGTGCTCCGTCTGTTTCTTTTGGCAGTAACTGCTAAATATCGGTCCTCATTCGGCGTTGTAACTCGGGGGCGACCTGTGCTGTAACATCTACTCACATTACCATCATCTTGGAATCGTTGCCAAAGCCTGGAGATGACACTCTGGGAGACTCCAAGTTACTCGGATACTTCCAGCTGGGTACGTCCACATTCCAGTCGTCCGATAATTCTACCACGTAAAAAATCATCCAAATGCTTCTTTTGTGCCATAACTAGGCGGTTATTGCACTGAAAGGCTTTTAAAGCGCTTGGAACAATTTTACTTCTTTTTGTCACCATTCCTTATATACCCATCTCTCTTACACTCTCGTCATTGTGACGTACTATCCGCGCCATCTAGTGGTTTCCTGTAATTTGCATATTCTTCTTCAAGATGTGTGCGATAATTCTACAGGTGAAATTTTTATTTTTCAATTGCTGTGGGATTCTGAATTATCCTTAATTTATGGGCATGAGTGTACAATAATGAGCTATCGTGGTTCCAGGAGCCACATACAGATCCGACTGAGTTAAAATGCAGTTTCAAAAGACAATATATTTTTACATCAAATTTGCCATGAAAATCATCAAAGTCCCTAATTTTTTTCCTTGTTTAAAAGCAAGGTTAATCAAGGAAGATGAAATTATTGAAAATTAAACGATTGAAGAACTGAAAACAAGTTTTAAAACTAGATTTGAAAAGTTTAAGATCTATTTCTGCATTTTTTAATAATCCATTTGCAATTGATATTTTCAAGATGATTTCTGATATAATACTATCAGATTTCTGATATACTTTCCAGTTTCTGATACAATACTATCAGACACAGCATCGGGAAATTTAAAAGTATTAAAAATGTAGAAATTGGTACTAGAAAAAAAAAGTAACCCAATTTAAAAAGAAGCTTAATTTACTATTTTTAAATTTTTGTACAACATATTTCTGCAAATGTTTTTACTTAGCTATGAAGTTAATAAGTCAAAATATTGCTTACAATTAAGTAGTCAACTTTACTGCAAACAGCTTTGATAAATTACACACCAGATTTTAAAAAATTATCAAAGGAAAATAGCCTGAAATTCTGCTGTTTGTTAATTTTTTATTTTATAAAATTCTTTACCTGCATTTTTTAATTTATATTGCTTATTTGATTTTGAATAAAAGTTAAGTAAATGTTAGCTATTGAATCTAAATGTATTAAAAATACGACATGTCTCCTAAAATAAACATGAAACTCGTACAAGACTCCTGTTGACCTAACCTCTGTCCACAGGACATATTATATACAACTATATTTTTTTTAACAATCATGTTGTTGTATAAGAGTGAACTGAATAAATATAATTATATATATATAAAACAAGGTTGATAATACAAAATTTAAAGAATAACTATTTAAAGCTTAAAAAAATTCTACTTGTTCTCACATAACTTTTGTTATCATACACATAAATACAAAGTGTCAATTTTAAATTTTTATATATTCTTTGTATTTGTTTACAAAACTATTTTAAAAGTTTTAAACAAATATAAAGAATTGAAATTACTTCATAATTATCAAATTAAATATTAAAAATTTTAACTTTATAAATTTTTCATTAAATGCTTTAATACCAGAACATTATTAATACTACAAAATAAACTCAAATCAACTATGATTATAAATTGCATGAAAGGTAACATTTTTTTCTCCTTTTTCTTTATACTTTTATTACATAACTGAATTGGTGCATCCTTACTACTTGATGTTTTACACCAAAGCTTTAGATTCCATGATAAAGACAATTTTTATAAGTGATTCATTCTAGTGAGTAAACTTTTTTTAATGTAAATTAATATTGTTTACTCAGAAATATAAATTTTTTCTAAAATTTAATACTAATATAATAAATTAGAAATGTACATATATTTAAAGCAAGAAGAAAAAATATAAGCAAGAGCTTTAAAAGAAGAAAAAAATATTTATAAGTTTACCTTTAAATAAAAAGTTTTCAGTTCCAAATATAAAATATTGAAATGTCTTATTTACATCAACAAAACAGTTGAAATATAAATACAGTGGTTATCCACCTAAAAATAAAAAGTATGAATTAAAATATTATATGGCAAGAAATTTTATTCATAAAAAATTGAAATGCATCTAATGTCTCAAAATTCTTATTATAGAATTTTATGCAATTACATCCTTTTCAAATATATTTGCTTGTTTCAAATGTTCTAATATACAGGGTTTATTATATTTTGAGTTCCTAACTTCTCGTTTTATTTATAAATAGTAAGAATAATTTTTCCTTCATAGTTGGCCAAACAATAGTTTGCTCTTTTCACCAATATTACCAAAACTAAAATACTTTATTTTATGTAGTAATGGTATGCCAGGTCATAACCGCTAATGTTATAAAAATATTTTATTTACAATTAAAAATTATCCGTAATAAAGCAGCTTTTATAATTAATTCTAAAAGGTTTCTATAAAAAGAACACAGTGAAAACTAAAGTGCTTATTCATAAAAATACTGGCAAAACAACCTCATTCTTTTTGCAAATTAATGATACAAGAAATGGTTATGCAAATTATTTCAATTTGTATAATTTAAAATATTTGTAAAGTCAGGTAACCTAATTTATACATTGATAGCCATGTTCAAATATTTAACTGCAACCTTTATAAAAGATATCACAATTTTTTTTTTTTTTTTGATAATAATTTTATCGCCTTTTCTAAATAGAGGTTAAAAAAAAATTATATTTTTTTTTTTTTCAAACCAGAAACTAGAAGAAAACAGATTGACAAAAATTAATTGAAACCTAATATTAATATCAAATCTTAATGCTTATCAAGTTTTCTATAATATCAAATGCTATATAAATGACTAATATGTTATATAAAATGCTTAAAAATTCTATAAAAAGTTACAAATTTTACAGTTATTGAAATTTCTAGATGATATACTGGGCATTCTTAAAAAGAAAATTCTCCTGTGACAGAGTTCAATATCCCACCAACTTGTCATTGTCAAAAATAGCCATTCCAATAATTACTTGCATTACAACAACCTTTTATTATTGTCTGGTTTTTTAATGATGCACTGTCCAGTTTTAAATGTGTCTTAGCTCAGTATGTATGTTCGCTTGTGCTCTTGCTATTATTTATTGGGTTTAAACTGACTTACCCCTCAAGCCAAATTAGAAATTTTTTTATTTTTTTAATCAAGTATCTTCTAGCATCTTCCTGGAATGCATACTTTAATTTGTGTGTGTTTAATTACTAGAATTACTTAAGATTAAATTCAAAAATTTATTAATTAGTAATTAAAAATATCCACATTTTTAATTTATCAAGTGTGCAAACTTACAAAATAATTGGAGATTTAAAAAATCTAATATTTGAATTTAAAAATTATTAAAAAATATAAAATTCCCTAAATTCAACTTTTAAAATATCAGTATCTGCAGACGATTAAAAATTAACCAGAAAAGAAATAAGATTATAAATGAAGATTTTTGAAGATTTTTTTTTTTTTTTTTTTTTATTATTCTCCCACATGGATAAAAGGAATGGAGGAAAGAAACCTGAAACCCCCCAAAAAATGTGGAATTAGAAGGGTGGAGATTTGACAAACACATTAAAAAAAAAAAAAAGTGTAGAAAATCTCTAAAAAAGCAGGGACATTCTATATCAAACAACTTCCTCAATAGTATATGATAATTTTGAATAGTTTTCTGCTTGTTAGTAGTTGGGAAGATAAAGTTTCTAAGCCGGCAAATACACAATTCCAATTGAAATTTTTAAAGTAATTCCAATTTTTGAAATAATTTCAAAGCCCATCAACTTTACCACCTAATTCACATCTACAGAGAAGAAGATTTGCAACAGTAGCGGCAATTTATAATATAAAGTAATGCACATTTTACAAAAATTGGGGATATCTTTATTAAAATCTCTTAAACTAGAGATTATTTAAAATGCAGCAAAGATTAATCTATGTGCAGAAAATATTACAGAATGAATTTAATATAGAAAATTATATAAGTTTTTAATACAGAATTCTGCACAACATTTTGAAATAACAATATAAGCATTTAAGAACAAAAGATTCATGTAAATTTATGACAAAAATATATAAATACAAATGCAATAAATTATCATTTAAAGACTAAATAATTCTTTGTCAGACTAAATAATTATTTTAAATAAAAAAAGAAATGTAATAGTCCCAATATATTTGTGCACATTATTGAATGTTACTCTAATTATAAAAAGAAACAATTTTTTTTTTTTTTTTTAGTTTTTGGCAAACATCATGAGTCTTTTTTAATTGCTCTAAGTCGAGATGGTAATTAAAAATTACTTTAAATATACATATGTAGAATTAGGTTTTTTTTTTTTTTTTTTTTCGAAGACCATAATCTAAAATTGTTATTTTTCATAACTAAAGAGAAACCATAGTAGTTGACATCTCTAGAATCGACCTCCTCTTTTTTTTTTTTTTTTTTATTAGGTATTCATGAACAATTAATTCCTTAGAAAGCTAAAAATAATGCTACATTTTTCAAAGCTATTCATCACTTTTTACATGCTTTTAATTGTAGTCAGATATAGTTTTAAATAAAATTTATTATGAAATATTTGGATGCTACAATTATAAAAACATTTTTAATGTTTACAACATTGATTAATATATGCTAATTTCTGTATATATATAGATAGATTCAAATTAGTGCCATGCAATATAAATTTTCTAATTTTTTTCAAAATAAAGTAAATTTATCCACAAAAAAAATATTACAAAAATTTTAAATAATAAATTTGATGTTTTCAGTAATTAATCAATATATTATCATGTCAAACATACATATGCTATTTTGCATTCATTGTGCTCATCGGAATTATTTCATAATCAGACATTAAAAACAAATCTTTTAAGCTTAAGGGACTTCAATATTGAATTATAGATAAACGAAACCTTATATATTGAACAAATAATTTTGGTAATAATAATAATTCGTTCATTGAAGAAGGGGGGAAACCACACACAAAAAAAACAAGAACCATTGTAAGAAGCCATGCCATTCAGTTAGGTTTAAGTTAGGTCATTAAAATAATCATATACAATAAAAATCAGAAACTTACACATCAAAAACTTCATACCTTAAAAACTTAATAGAATTATGTAATTAAAAGCTACAAAAATGTACAAATTTTTACAGAAATGCCGCGAAATTATGGAGTTAAAACTCTTGTCGGCAAGTAAGAGTTTTTCAATGTTATTCAATTGGTTGCCATTTTGTATCTTCAAATTGAACAGAAATTTAAAATTGGATACATTTCAAATTTTTGCCAAAAATTTCATTTGGATGATATATAATCAATCTCTAATTCAATAGAATATGGCATAATCCACTAAATTGTGTAATATAAAATTATAAATTTAAACTTTAACTATTAATCTTAGAATAATTTCAGAAAAAAATTAATACATTTTACTATCTGAAATTTTTCTGTTACGCTTTCTTTCAAATAGAATAAATAATGTTTTGAATAGAATAAGAAAACTTCATAAATTTCATTGATTTAATAAGAAAAGGCATTATTCTACGTTTACACGTATCTTAGTTACTATTTCATGAAGAAGTGAAATAATGAAATGAGACAGTTCAATATTATTTATTTTATACGCTGACAAAATTAAACGCCTCCTTACTTTCGGTTTTGAAGTCATTGTCGGCGTCTTATAACGAAATTATGTCGGATTTTGAATTTGAAGGTGAAATTGTCAACCATATAGCTCCGGAGGAGGATCCAGCTGCAGATTTCATCGCAAGAGAACACAATCAATTAGCTGGCATAGAAGATGATACTTTAGGCCTAGACCATGAATCTAATGTTAATGTTGCAGCTGGTGATTTTCCCGATGGTAAATATTCTGTACCTCCCTAATAACAAAAAATTCTTGTAATATTTTACATATAAATTTACGATTAAATTGGTAAGTGAGAAGTTCAGGTTTTTATTTGTGCATTTTAAATATCGAATTTAATGACATTTTCGTTTGTATCGCTTTGTGGTAATAATCAGCTAGATTGACTTTATATATTTATCTGTAGATTTCAGATACTTTAAATGTAAATCAGACGAATATGAATTATATATAAACTGGTAAAGTGTTATGTATTTTTAAAGATTTCAACTGCTTAAAAATTTCAAGCACTGAAATATTCTTCTAAAATAGCTTTCTGACAAAATTAAAACTGTCAATACCATTTTTAAAACTTTGAGGAAATATGATGCTTGCCTGTACTTGCAAACTCAAAGCAAATGATGGTTATACTATTATTGAGAAAAAAAACTATATAGTTATTTTTATTTTATAAGAAGTTAAAAAGATAATATTGTTATATATTTAATGTTAATGAATGTTATGCAAATGTGTAGATTTTCATAATTATGTGCAAAATAGTGATTTAAAATAACAAATGTTGTATAAATATGTTATGGCATTTTATAAAATATAAGTATCAAATTAAAAATAAATGTATTACAAGAACATTCAGCAAATGAAACTCGCACTAAATGCAAGCAAATTCCTAGCATACTTGCACACTTTGCTTTGAATTTGGACATACTTGACTGACCATATTAAGTATTTTTATATAAAGTAGAAACTTTTTCAAGCATTTTACATCATTTAT
Source organism: Caerostris extrusa (assembly GCA_021605095.1). NCBI lineage: Eukaryota > Metazoa > Arthropoda > Arachnida > Araneae > Araneidae > Caerostris > Caerostris extrusa. The sequence continues at coordinate 155,274 of BPLR01021416.1, forward strand.
AATATTTTCTGTAAAAATTTAATTTCTTGCATTAATTTTGCTCCTTTACTTATAAAAGGCATAAGTATTTTTTATATCCTTGTATTTATATCTTTTTTATTTTATTTTTTTTTTTTTTCTTTAACCTAACTTTATTTTTACTATTGCCCGATTTTGTTTTTTATGTGTTTAAAAAAAAATTGTTTCTGAATTGTAACAGAAATAAAATATTTCACTAAAGAAAAGATTATTTCAATAGATAACAAACATTCAGGTAATAATAAAAAGATATTTAAAAGGAAAATACTCTATTTTGCACATTACATGAAGACTCGATTAAAATATTATCGATAGTCTAGTATTGGCACATAAAAGTTACAAGAATAGGAACTAAATTCAATTGAGACAGTTTCCTTCTTGCACCAAATTATTTTTTGAGAGCTTTGTAGTTCTAAATTCTTTGCCCCCTCTACTCTTGTATCCATTTGTAGGGGTTTTGTCATTTCATCTTTTCCTCACTTTGTTTCCTATAAAAAGAATTCTTTAGTGATTGTTAGTTTTGGGTCTGTAACTTGAATTCCTTAAATGCAGATGTTACAGGATGACAAATTATTTAGATTTAATGATATTAACAATTCAGAAAATAAATATTGATAGTCAATATAAATTTGCTTGTATAAGCTCATTTGATTTTATTACACTTTAGTTTAAAGTACAAATACAAGAAGAAGACTGGTCAAGAACCCAAACAGATATATTAATGGTCAAAAAAAAAAAAAATCAGGCTATACAAAACACAAAAAGCAAGGTTATTGGAAAAACTAATATCTAGTAAAGTTGAAATAATTTTTGCCATTTGGAGCGAAAGACCTGATGAAATTAAAACCACAAACTGTAAAATCCCTGTTTTTTGACAATTGTTTTGATTTGTATGCATATGCATGCTTTTAATAAAAGTACTTATTTTTACTGTATTACTTATAAAAAGTGTAATGGGAGAATAAAAAAAAGTATAGGTTATAAAACTCGCACCTTCAGAGTGCTAGTGCACAGCAGTAACCACTACACCATGAATTTAGTTTTCTATGGATTGCTTTTTAATGGTATAGAAGCATTTAAAATTTTATAACTTGATTGTCTCATATTATTCAGAGATTGGTCTTGCTACTTTGGTCAGTTAATATCATTTGTCAGGAAGTACCCATAATCGATAAAATTGGTGGCTGACAATTCCCTCCTTCCTTCTCCTCAATTAATGTAGCAAGATGTGTTACCTTATTTGTTAGGATCTGTTAACTTTAGGTCATATTTATTAGCATTAAAGTTATGTATAATCCTTGTTTTTGAATAAAATGTGCATAATTATGGATGTATATATTCAATTGCATTTTTTAATTCTTAAATTTAAATGTCATGCTAAGGAATTTACTTCTCTATGTAATTAGGTTTTAATATTACCAAATAAGATTTTATATAAAAGTAACTTATAGTTAATATTAAATTTCTATTTTAACAATATAATATTTTAAATATCTTTTTACATGGTTTTATTTTTTTCTAGATTTTGGGCTTCATAACTCTGTTGACACTGAGGTAAGAAATTTTTATTTACTTCATAATTATTCCATTAATGGAGAGAAATTATTGAAACATTATATTGGGATTGATGATATTTTCTTTCATATCAAACTCTTGTACAGTAGTATCACCTTTTATTGGAAAGTGATCAATCATGGGCTTAATGGGCCAGTTCATAAATAGAGTGCGAGATTAATGATTAGTTGAAGTGAGGGAGGGGGGATATGACAGTAATTTAATGTGTTCTAAATGTATTTTATTTAGTTTGCTTTTGTAGTTAAATGCATTTTGCTTGATTTTTGCCATTAAAGAAAGTAAAAATACCATTTTATTTTATACTATAAGTACATATTTTCCATTTATAGAGTATAGTTTTAAATATGTAATTTACTAGTTAATGTGCATTTCGTTTACTTAAAAATCAATTTATTTCTGTGCTTTTTATTAAAGAATTGTTCTTTTAGATTTACTTTTAATTGTTTGTCTTAATTCCAAAATTTTTATTGGAAATCATAGATTCTTAATATTAACTTGATTGATAATTCAAATAGCTAGAGAATCATGTTGGTTGCAAGCATGCTGTTATCTGGGATGGAGTCATAATATGTCTCTACATTAACTTTTAAATTCATATCTATACTTCTGATAATTTCTTTATCTCTAAAATTAATGTATTCCTTAAAGCATTTGGAATATGTTTTTTTTCTCCTTTCCCTGCCTCATATTAGTTATTTTTTTTTTTCTGAACTTCATTACTTTTTTTAGCATTATATTAACGACTTAAAACATATTATGAAGATGTTTAAAAATTGTAGCCATTCCAATATCCAGAAGCTAAAAAGTAAAATAAAAGCACTACGACTTTCTCGGCTTGGTAGTTATTTTAGATTACTTGCATCATATTGACTTAATGATAGTCGTGCCATTTTCAATTTTATGAAAAAGGGATGAAAATTATCACTGGTAAGTAATTTTTCTGAATGTCTTGATGCAACTTCTTTAAGCTTAGATTAACATGACCCAAAATTCAAGCTTATGAATGTGTTATTTTTCTTATGTATATAGCATTATTTCCTGCCTTGTGTCTTGATTTGATTGACTATAAATCATTTGAGCAGAGCGAACCTCATCGATATAAGACTCTCGGAGTTCATCAGTTGTGATTCAGTGTGCTTTCATTTCATCTCCATGCCATTAAAATATTGAGTTTTAAAATTGAACATGTGAATTTGAAATGTTAGTACAAAATGAACAAAACCTAACAGTGTTAATTCATACTTGTGAAGAAGATTGTGTGCCTTATACATTAGTTTTTGAGTGACAAAAAAAAATTCATTGAAGTTCATGAGGTAGTGGAAGACAATGAACATGCTGGGTGGCTGTGAACTTGAATAGCTGATGAAAATATACGAGAGAAAAAAGTTGGCAGAGTTATTTGAACAGATCATTTAAGTGTCTGGTTATATCAGAGTCCAACAATATTGGCAAAGACTAGAAAATTTACTGAAGGATTTCGACGTATCCATTTCAGCTCAAATAATTTCCTATCATTGTTCTTGCACCAGAATAAATGGCTCTTTTGCGCTAGGAATATCCTCCATATTCCAATGATTTAATACCCTATAACTTTTTCATTTGCTGAAAATTAAATTTGCCTTAAAAGAAACTCATTTTGTGTTGTTAGAAGCTGATAGGAAGAAAATGTTACAGATTTTAAAACTGTTATCGGAAACAAGAATTGCAATATGTTCCTTGTGGCCAGGAAGAAATACAAAAATGGGTTGATATGTAAATGTCTTTGGGGGGTAAATTAAATGAGACAAACGATAGATGTGCTATAAATTGTAAATATATTTTTTTTTATGCCAGTTAAAGAGACCTTGTAAACTTAACTGAAAGTTGTTTTATTTTCAGCATATGAATGGCCCTTCAAGTGAACCATTTCCAGCTACACCTACAGTACGTTCAGCTAATCGAGAAGAGCCGGAGCAAATAAAAGCATGGCGTGAAGAACAGAAAAAAATGTTAGAAATAAAAGGTAATTTATGCTTCTTTTTTTTTTTTTTTCCTTAGAAGATTTATTTGATGTATTTTAAAAACGGGTTTTCTACTGTAAACATAAGGTTTTTTTTTATCAACTTATTTAATTGAAAAAATCTTAAATATATTTTTATAAGCTTCACAAGTTTATTCTAGTAGCATGTAAAAGCTTTCTTTAGAAATCTTCCTACTTACACTTATCAGTGTTTTCTAATGAAATATTAGGGTTGGTTTTTTTTTAATAGAATCATTATTAATTTTTGCACAATATGTTAAAAAAAGCTCAATATTTAATTTTTTTTTTTTTTGTCAGCGTTTTGAAGAGTGGAAGTATTTGAGGTATTCTACAAATATCGATTCTTCCTATCTGCATGAAAATTAAATCTGTTTAATACTGTTTAACTAAAGAATTCTTTAAAGATAAAGTATGATTTAGCATCTTTGTAAAAATACAATTAGTATTTTTAATTTAATCAAGAATATTAATTTCTTTTTTACAATATCAAAATGTCTTTTTTTATAATCCAGATATTTTAACTTCATTATATATTTCAAATTTGAACTGAACTACGGTATATAATATTAAAAGCAACAAAGCCAATATAATTTTTAGCAGAAATAATTTTAAAGAAATTCGTATATCTTTTTTTATAGATTTATTATTTTATCATTGTGTGTTATTTACTACAATGTTGGAAGTTTAACAATTTGTAGTTTTATTACTGTATTTGTAAAATAATGTAGCACAAGATATGAATTTTACCTATATTCATTTTTTTTTTTATCATTCATTACTTTTTAAAATATAAATATGATTTTCTGTTTCTATTTAAATGTGGTAGTGATGCTTTTTATACTTTTGATTGAACTTTTTTTTTTAATATCTCTTGCATGAGTATTCTGATGTTTGAAAAATAATTGTTCATATACAAGGGGTACCCTAAAGTAACCAGAATGTCAGTGATGTGGGAGTTTTTTTGTAGTGCCTGACTAAGCGCAAGGCTAAAAATTTTGCTTCCTGCTCAGAAAAAATGCTGCAGAAACAGTTTTGATGTCATAAATAACTTAAGTCTTTTCCAAATCATTCTTGCAAGTGTATAAATGGTTTCTTGTTTTAAAAGAAAAGTTAATGCTGATTGATCAAACATCCTTGAACTTCCAGTATGAATGAAAATTTGTGCAAATGTATTGAAAGACCGATGGCAAAACCATTGAAGCAGTTGCCGAGTTATCTGGAATAATTTGGAGCTCAGTGCAGTGAATTTTGTCGGAAGATTTGGGTGTGACAAGATGCACTATAGAATTCATGCCCCATATTTTGATTGATCATCAAATGGAGCTGTACTGTGCTTTGAAAGAGCATCTCCAAACCGATCCAGATTTTTTATACAAGGTCATTACTGGTGGCGAGTCTTAGTGCTACAGTTATGACCCTGAAGTGGCATGGTTTTAACAATGTTGGAGAGGTGAAGGAAAAACGACACATGAGCTCGCAGCCATACAAACTAGTTTGAACTGTATTTCCAACAGTGGAATCGTCTATTAGACAAGTATATGAAGTTAGATGAACTATACCTATATATTAAAGGTCTTATTATTTTTTTTACGAATAATCTTAAAAAAAAGAATACAATGCAGGTTTTTATAAAATAAATTTCTGTGTACTTCCTTGTATCATTCTAATATTATTTAAAATGTTGCATTTGGCTTATTTATAAAAAAAAATTTAATAATTTCTTGTCGGGAATTTGCGTTGAAAACCTTTATTATTTTTCATCATCAAAACAGATCTGTCTTCATTTTAGATTTTTTGAAAAACATTGTTGTGTATATATATAATTTTTTTTTTTTGTTCTTGCTTATTTCATATTGTATTAATGTTTATTTCTCATCAGTTGCAGGGCTTTTTAAATCTGATTATAAAAAGGTTTCTTTTAATTCTAGAGTACAATATGAAAAAACAGGGTTGAAAATGTACAAGTTTTTAAAATTTAGTCAATTTTTTTTTTTTAATTTTATTTGATTTAAAAATCTGTCTCGTATTAGTGATATTTATCCATTGTTTTGCTACTTGCTAATTAAAAGTTGTAACCAATATTTCTTTTAACTTTTGATTAATTTAATACTTGGGAAGAAAAAATTGGATAAAACTGACCCTTGGGCTTATTAAGCATCAACTTAGAATTTATAGAATATTTACATATTTTTTTATTTTTTATTATATCAATTATTTGGTACAGATGCTGAAGAAGAAAAAAAGAAGCTAGAATTGAGTGAAACTGCTAAAAAAGAAATGGATGATTGGTATGCTCGATATAAGGAACAGATTGAAAAATCAAAGTTAAATAACAGGTATTATAATATAGCATTGAAAATTTTTATATGGATATTGTTTCATGTTTAAAGAATTGAAAAATTAATATTTTATAGAAATGAATTGATTTTTATTAAGGTTCTTGTTAAATTTTTAAAATACTGTCTAGTGTAGAATTGAAATACAGAATTTCTTGTTGATTTCCACTGTCATATGGACATGTAAAGATTTAATTATTGTATGTAATTTTTATTTTTAAATCTTTTTTAAAAATATCTAATATATTGCTTTTTTTTTCTTTTTCTTTAAATTTCAAATTTTTTTATATGAACATTTTTTATGTATTTTAGAAACTTGTCCTGTAGTTATTAATTAAATGTAAATAATAAAATCCATTATATGCACTATCTTAAAAAAAATAATTATTGAAATTAAATATACATAAAACCCATTACAATGGCAATAAAATGATTAACAATTCCTAGCTTGACTGATAATTACATATTAAGTTTTCAAATTAGTTAATGGTGAAACAAACCACTAGGAGCGATACATTCCACTGGGCATTTTTAATTATTGCTTCAAATCTTCAAATGTTCATATTCTTGCTGGTTGACGAATATCAACATGAAAGCAAGCCATTATTGGACTTAGCACTATTTTGGAAAAAATTCTGTGAAGATTTATGCAAATGACCATAAAATATAATCATTATCTAGTTGGGTTATTAAAGTTGTGCACAAAATGATTAACAGACAGCATGTTGACATAAATGCTAGTATACCTCTGTGAAACAAAGGCTGATTAGGTCTGCTTCCCTTTGCACTTACAAGTATAAATTTGATGGTGATCTGCTCCAAGATAACCTAGTTTCTGTACTGATTACTGTAATCTTGGCTGCCATCAAGTTGGAACACCATTTTAGATGACTTGTTGTCAAATTAGAAGATATCTTCTAGGGCACTTTAAGAAAGCATAATCTTATATCTTTCATTGTATTATTATATCATCCATAATCGCAATATTCTTGGCCAAGAGTCTTGAGATGATGGAAGATTTCACAAGTGTGATATTGCAATGAAAAAGAACAATTTTAATTGTTATTTGTTTTATATGTTGCTAGTTGCACAGAAGTGTACATTATTGTTGAGAATAACATTCATTGGCATAATTAATATGGAATTTGCATGAGAAATTTTAAGTATTTTTTTTTCTAAGTGCATTTTTTTTTTTTTTTTTGTAAAAGAGTGTTTTAAAGATAATGATTTCTTTAAGTGATGGTTTTTATTTTTTTGAGATTGTATTAAAATATATATTAATTCAAAATATCCTTGCAAGAAATTGAAAACTATGAAGAAAGTTCTTTTTTTTTTTCATCAATCTGTGATTTGTTTACTTATAGAATAAATTCTGTTCTTTAATTCTTAAAAAAAAAAAATTTCTGGTTCCTATAAAATGATCAGATTTATTATTAAAAATATATCAATCATCTGTAAAAGTATATAAATTTATTCATTGTCATTCTAATTTCTTTATTGCTTTGTATTTATATATTTTTTTCCTCAGTTTTTGTGAAGCTGTAAAAAATTTTGCTTAACTTTTATTTGCATTTTTGTTTGTTTTTTGCTTAGTGAAAAAATATATTTTGAAATATTTTTAAATTTTATGTATATAGCTTTTATATTTGGTAAAATATGCATCTGTGCTCTTTTAATGCTTATGTTCAAATTTTTTTATTTTAATATATATATATTTATTTATTTAAAAATAACTGTGAATAACTGCTATATTGTGTTGCTAAACTTTTTTTCAAATCTTGCATTGTTTTTGTACTTTTTTTCTTACTGTGCATCTTTCAGGGAGGAATCCAAGTAAGTTATTATTTCTTTTCCCTTGATGATTAAAGCTGCATTCACTTCTTGCTTACTCTATCTTTAGTTGTAATGTTAGCTTTGTTTATTCTGTTTCGTTCTTTATTAATACATAAATATTTGCTTAAAATTATTTCTAAAACTTCATGCTGTCTTGCACGCAAATGTAGCTTGTCATGCTAATGTGTTTAAGCATTAAAATGCATTTTCTGAATTAAAACAGTAAATGTTACATTTTTTTTTTTTATATATGTTAAGAATTGTTTTAATTTGTGTGTTTAATATTGAGATTTTGTTTTGTTAAAATAAATGTTTCATTTAAAGATGTATCCCTTATAAATAATCTGGCATTTCAAAAAATTTTAATGCAATCTGATTTAAAGTTTTGAAATAATTCCTAATAATTTAGTTATGCAGCTTGGAAAAAGTAAGTTTTTTATTGTATGTTGATCATTTTTCTGTTTCAAAATAGTTTATTTAAATCTTATTTCTCATTGAAAATATTAAATTGTTTCATGGATATTAGGATGCTATGGTACATCTAAAAGCATTTATTGCAATATTATATGATTGACTTCATTACAAGAGCATTTTTCATTAGTATTGCTTTGGCACTGTAATATAATTTAATAACTACCTCATTTTGTCTATATTAATAAGAATGTAATTCTATATAAAAGAGTAAAAATTTAATGTATACAATTATGAAAGAATTATTTTTAAAAAATGCAGTATAATTATTTTTCTGATCATGGATTGTATGGAATGAATTGCTTGATAGGGTGATAGTCAGACATATACCACACAAAGCTGTCTTGAAAAGAAAAGTACAATAGTTAGTGTGGAAATTTTTTTTTATATTGTATAATCAAAAATTTTAAACTATTTTTTATTGCATTTAAAATTTCTTCTAAATATTTCCTCCCTTATGAAGCTGTTCTTTTCTTTCTTTTTAATCTATCCAGCTTGGCAACTTTCTAATTCTCCACACAATCACTGGTCATATTGTACTTGTAGGGGGTAGGGGGACATAGTACATTTTCTATTCATGTTTAAAATGCTTGGTAATTTTACTGGATGATAATATTCAATCTAAATGTTTTTGTAGAAATGCTGAAAAAGAATGGATTGCTGATCGAGATGCTGAGTCACCAGGACAGGAATGGGAACGCATAGCTCGTTTATGTGACTTTAATCCAAAATCATCTCGCAGTACCAAAGATACATCTCGTATGCGTTCTATCATACTTCAGTTAAAACAGTCGCCAGTGCCACCTCGAAAATCGTAGACAATCATTAATGTATAGCATTTCTTTAAAAAAATATATATACTTTGAGCTTAGCTCTTGCAGTTTAGATCTATATCTGTTTTCCTATGAATAAAGAAATCATTCCATGGCTACTTGTTATAGAACTTATCAATAACTATGGAAATATATATTTACCATCTAATGAAACCATTCTAAAATTTACATGGAATTGTATGTTGAGGGGATTGCATTTGTTGTGTATATCTATTATAATTGTTAAAATAGTTTCTTCTCAGCCTTCTTACATTTAAGTTTGTTGAAATTGGTACATTTTGGATTTATTTAATGATCGTTTTTTTTTTTTTTTTTTTAATACATACATTTTTGCATGTTACTTTTAAAGTTGAACTATTATTTAAAACTGTTATTTTTCAAAATCAAATGTTTATTTAGAGCTTCTTGTAGCTAATGTATTACAATAAAAATATTTGGTGTCATTCTGTCCTAATCTTTTGCAGAATATAATGATAAATTGGATTCTTTTGTATTAAAATATCTTTAAATATATTATATTACATAGCTGCAAACTTTGTACAGCTAAACATACAATGTAATTTAAAGCTTTATTGCATTGTAATATAATCGATTAGCAAAATTGAAAAAAACTTAAATTTAACAGTTTTTTTATCATAAAAGTCAAGATAAATATAAAGCTAGAGATTTTCAACCTGTATTCTATAAATAACATTCATATGAAAATTATAACTATAAAAATATATATTTACATTGAATTGCATTTGTTGTGTATATCTAAGATATTCCTCATAGATTAAGTTTGTTGAAATTGGTACATTTTGTATTTATTGAAAGAATCGGCAGAAAATGTGTCATTTTGGGGGGATTAACTGCATTTAATGATTTATTTAAATTAGAATTGATATGCTGTGTGTTCTGGCTGTTAATTACAATAATGTTTAAAATTTCGGAAATATTTGAAAAACAAGAAACTCCTTGACAGTTAAAATCTAAGAAATTTAATTGATAAAAGCACGCCTGATCAAAAGTTTGATAAAAACTCGATTGGTTTCTTATGAGCACACCTCTTGTCGTTGAGAAAAGCATTCACCTGAAAAGCCCTTTTGCAAGACTATATATAAAAAGAAAGAAATTATATATGATTAGAATTGTATAGAAATTATATATAAAATTTCTAAAGTATCATTAAGAAGTGGTGAATATAGATTGCCATGTTAGCAAGTTATTTTAATATACCCAAGCTTAAGCTGAATGTCTAATAACAAAATCAAATATCTATTTATTAAAAAAATTACCATATAAGTTTATCAAATTGAATGATTTTATAATTTCAAGTATGTGTAAAACATGTATGTATTAACTTGGGGGAAAAGAGGTAGTATTCTTGTCTAATTGGGATAATTATTTCTAATTTTTCTTTGTCTCTAATTGTATTTCTTATTGGCAACTGACATTATATTTATGGAGTACCTGTGGGGACAAGACATCTTAATATAGAGTATCAAATTTGAATTTGAGAGTTGGCTGTATAATTAATAAAATAAATAAATAAATTTATTTAAATATCTAAAATGAAGTTGCTTAGATAAATTTAATAGTAGAAAAAAAAAAATATAAATAAAACTTTTTTAAATTCCTTCTTTTAGAATTTTATAAATCTTAATTAAAATTTATAGCTATATTGTACTGTTAAAATTTTTATATTAGAAAGTAATCAAAGCATCATTCTTTTCTAAAATATAGTAAATGATCTGTCCACATAAACATTTTTTTTTATTTCCCCCTGCTATTAGTTATAAATTATCTTTACAATACATAAAAAAAAAAATTGTACAGGAAGATATTTATAATGTATTGCTTTTAATGTCAAATTTAAATTCTTTAATTTGAATGTTTATTCCCTAAAAAAGTATAGAATCCCCATGTTGTATGTGGACAACGTTTTAAATTATATACGATGAGAAGAAAAATAGGATTTTTTTCTCTGTACTTAGGAATACTATATGCTGGGGGAAGAGATAAATCAATTGTGTAAAATCTTGTAATTGTAAAAATGCTAGTTAAATTTTGTAAATGATTGGTTTTAAGCAGTCATTTGTGCTTTCTTTCCATTTTTTCCCCCTTCAATATTTATTAAATTCTTATTCGCCTGTCTGGAACTATTATATTAATTACTAATATATTTCTCATTGTCATTGTTATAAGCATTTAATTGTTTTTATTCTAATAATGCACCAGTAAGTTAGCAAAACTATAGCATTACAAAAGGCAAACAGTAAGAGGGAATATTAAAATGAATTTATAAGCAGAGGAAATCATCACATTTTGATAATGTTCGATAATAACTTAAACAGTTTTCCCATGCATTTTGATGATTGACTAGACTAATTTTTTTTGGAGTTTTTAAGTAAGTCTTAACAATAATTATTAAATATTTATTTTTTATGATTATTAGTCTGCAATGTTCAGGTGTGGTTTTTTTTTTCCTTCTGAACATTAAGTTATATTTGTTAAAAAATCAACAAAGAGGGGAAATGAAATTATTTGCATTTACTACTGCCATTTGTGATTTGTCCAAGAATTGTATTATCATTATTACATAAGATTTCTGTGTTAAAAATTCAGCAAAGGTACCTTGAATGAACCTTAATTCAGAATGAATTTTGAGAGTTGTAGAAGTTTGGCAACTATAGATTAAGTAATATATTCCAAAGAATTAAGGAAATTATAACTGCAATTATTAGCCTCTCATTTCATATTTAAATTCATTAATAAACTTCAATGTTGTGTAATTGTTATAAATCATACAGTTTATCATAACTGAAAGTAGGAATTATTAAAATGAATTAATATTACATTACCAATATTTCTGCAAAAATGTAGGGGTGGTCATAATGTTTTGGCTCTTGAGTGTATATTTTTAATTTTTACCACATTTTTCTATATTTATCTGAATGATTCCTTGTATGCAAAATATTTGTTTCAGGAAAAGTGAAAGTTTTAAGCATATAAACAGTTGATTAGCCTGAAAATACAGAAAAGAGCTTTATCTCGGAAGAAGATAAGCAGTTTGAAGGAAAAATCTCTAAAAGGCCATAAAAAATTATTCTCATTGAACAAAACAAAAATATCCATAAAGAAAGACTTATTTTGCTGCCACTTCTATATTTAATAGTTTTGGGGAAGATAAATAAAGTGAAGTATAAGCAATTTTTGAAATATAAAACTGAAGTTTTATAGCTTTTACTTATTTTATTCTTTTACTTTATTTTTATAAGTTATAGTCAAATTTAATTGCCCAATATAATAAGCAAAGTTCAAGGTATTGGCAGTTTTATATGAAAATGTAATCTTAAGAACGGGATATTTCATAAAACTTTCTCTGAGAACAAAATATTGACTACACTTGTTCAAAATAATGTTTGCCATGAACTTGCATATCAGAACTGTTGCATCAAAGAAAGGTATGTATAAATAGATGAATTTGAATTAAATTCTGTAAGCACCTTCTTTATCCACTAAAATTCTGTTTTAAAATTATATTATTGTCTTCTTATTTACATAATTAATCTAATAAATTTAACATAATTAATTTGGGATTTGGCGTCAAAAAAAAATCTCTTCGCCAAAATGCGTGAAGTAACGATTGGTGAAGTGCAAAAAGAGTACAAGAAACAGGGGTTACGATATTTGGCGACAATAAACTTTGTGCTAGTGTAATTGAAGGTAAATGAGAAGATATCTATTTTTTTTAACGTTGAAAATCACATAGACGCTAGTACTCCTAGTAGGGGTCCGAATGGCAAGCGCTCTGCATTCGGTACCGCAGGTATCTGTTCGAATTCCGACGGTTCGGAATTCCTTGTATGTCCCGGTTTCATACGACCGTAGAGCGTCACAGAGCCCAATCAGACTTCTCATTCCCAAAAACTGTAAAGGGGCAACTCAGCTCTAGGCACAGTGATGTGGTGTGGTGTAATAGTAGTAGTAGTACTCCTATGTCGTCAACCATGAAAATTATCGCTCCTAGTTTGGCGGAAACATTCTTTGGCTCATTATTGCTGTTTAGACTTTTTATGTGAAGAAAGTATCCAGAAAGATAAGTTGTAATGAAAATTGACCTTGAATAGTAAAACTGACAAGATAAAGCGTAATTATATTTATTTTTATATCTGGGGACATTTTTTTTTTTTTTTTTTTTTTTTTTGAATTCCACAGTGGGTGTACCCGAGAACCACTATTCTATACATAAGTTTAAAATAAAGACTTATTTATTAAAATAAATGTTATACTCAATAGCCAAATATTTATAAATATTGTGTCATATTTATATCATTTCAGTGACATATTAAAAGTTTTTAGATGTACTAAAACTCAGTTATCACTTTCACAATAAGACATTGATTGACAGATAAAAAATAGCAGGAAATTTAATATAAAAAAAAATCAGCTTCTCCTTGACATTGTCAACAACAGAAATTGAGTGTATATTATTCGATTCTTTTAATTTTTAAAATTGTATATCAAAAGAAGTATAGGTGCAATTTTAATTTACATATTAAAAGTATGTGTGAAATGCTATTAATAGCTTTCAACTATTATGGTATTTGAATAAATTAGTTCAATTTATTTCATTTGTTAATTTCACCGAGATGCCAACTACTACGTATTCTTCGTAGATTCTATTGAAGTTAAGAATTCATTGAATACACACAAATATATATTAATAAATGTAAAAAAAAAAAAAAAAAAATTTTTTTGTGTGGGGAGGGGGGGGACCTATTTGTAATTTATATATGTATAAATTTTAAGTGCTGCATTAAATGTGACTATTAAATTGTTTTTTATTAAGTAAAAGTAGCCAAAGGCCTGACTAACGTTCAACAACAGGTTTCGGTTCAAGTCCCAACCCGTGCTATAGTAGTTTCGTAGTTGTTCAGAATCCAATTTAAACCATAGGTGCCGGTCTTTAGAGCGTTGGGCTTAGGGCTGACGACCCCACCCCCACTGAAAAAGAAAAAAAATCTCATGTTTTGGAATCTGCCAGTAGGCAGAAGGGTTTGGCTCACCATGGACTGTCGAGTCATTGAAGAAGAAAAAGTAATCAAAATTGATAAATTACTAAATGATTATCAAATGTACAAGGATAGAAAATGGCAGAATATATATTTCTTCTCCAATGATCCGACAGCCCTACGGTTAGCCAAGGCCTTCTGCCTACCGGCAGATTTCGAGATAGGAGATGTTTTTTTTTTTTCGGGTTAGGATTGTCAGCCCAACGCTCTATCATATTAGACCGGGACTTACGATTTAAAGTGGATTCCGAACCACTACAAACATGCATGGCACTAATCACTCGCTCATCAGGCTCAAGAATATGTGTTTACTACAGTAAAAAACTGTATACAAATAAGCTATCTTTTTTGAAGAACTGGTTTGATATCTTCCAACTGAGGCATCCCAGTCCAAGAAGTCACCATCATCTTCTCATTACCTTTCAGAGAAAATCAACAATAATCACTTCATTTGCAATATTCATCTATATTACGTTGCATAAATGCTTTAAGATAAACTAAATATGGTAATATTGCCATTTATGTGCCAAAAATAGTATCTACTAGTATGTTTATCCTCATTTTGTTATTTATTCCTACTTTTTGTGAATTTCACAATGCATCCCGAGAAAAATTTTCGAGTTGTACAAATAAAGATTTTTTTTTAAAAGGAGAACCCATATTCAACTAATTGATAACAACTAAAGTGTAATTTAATCTGGAAATAGTTTAACTAAACCGAAGTCTACTCGCGTTGACTGTATCAATACTTGAAGTAGGGTTTGGCTACGTTGGAAACTTGAAAATCAGTAGTAAGACAAGTAAATTGTCACGGGCCCCCGCGCGAGCAGAGAAGTTATGAGTGCAAGAAGGACCACGACATTTATTATCACAAAATAAAGTAAAATTTATTAATTCTGTATTTAATAAATTTAATTTACTAAAGCGATAAATTTAAAAAAAATGTGTATCAAGATTTTGAAAGTATTCATTGGTATGAAAAATATATCGCATTTGGTAGTAATAGTAATAGAATTAGTTTCTCACAAGTAATCCCAATGCTAGGAAGTTCCCCGATTTCTGGGTTGGCGATGGCATGGATGTTTGTTAGTGGTTCGGAATCCACGTTAAACTGTAGGTCCCGGTCTAATTAGCCTAAAGTGTGCACAAAATGGTCTTAGAGCGACAAACCATACCAAATCCCCGATTTCTAGTTCATGAATAGTTCCTTTATTATTTTTGTGAATAGATACTTAGAATTTTTACAAAATATTAAGTGGGAATTCCCGCTGCCATCCATGGGCCACTGGGACATTTTTAAATTCACTTGTTAAGGAATTTTCAGTTTTTGTTCCATTTTAAACATAAAACACAAAGTCTTCTTCCATACTGGCTGATTTATTAATCGTAAGGAATCATTTTCTGTCTTCAGGTTTTCCTGAAGTGTGTATTTGTAGCAATTCCTGTGACTGCAACTACTACTGTGCGATCATTCTCGAAATTAAAATTGATAAAAAACCTTTTATACGAAATTCTACGGGTCAAGACAGATTACACAATTTGGCTATTCTATTCCATGGCCCGAAATATGTACTTTGACGCTGTCATTGACACTTTTGCTGATTAGAATGTCCTAAAAAAAAAGAAATTTTAATAAATAAACTTTTTACTAAAAAAACCTTGTAAATTTAATTCAATACCCCTTTAAACTAAAAAGCTCATAGTATCAACCAAAAATAATACTTTTTTTTTTTAGGTAGTACTTTATTTAAAAAAGAAAATACAATGATGATACTTTGCATTAAAAGGCACCTCATTCGAAAAACGGACCTCGGATGCTATAGTTACGTCACTGTTGAGATGAGAATGCTGTCTTGTAAACATTGATTTTTTTCTTTGATTATAAATATGTTTTTTATTTATTTATTTATTTTTTTTTTTTTATTATTATTTACTGGAAAACATATAATAACTAGGAATTGAAGGATGTCTGGATAATCATTATTGTAATTTCCGAAACCAGATATTCCACACAAATGGTTGTACATTTGAAGTAAAGGAAAATAGTATATAATCGACAGCGGACAACAGTTTATCAATATTTAAATTTGTTATATTATTAAACTTTTTTTTTTTTTTTTCATTCATATTCGAAATCGAAAAAAATTCTGAAAATAATTTCTAATTTTTCTGACTGCGATTGAAATTTATTTTGTGGTATTATTTACGTAGTGTTGTAATTTGTTTGCGTCTATTGCTCACCAACTTATACTTCCGCAAGCATCAAAGAGAGATATTACTGAAGATATTACTACATTTACATTTTAGAGATATTGCTGAAAAGTGTCATTTAAGATCTGCCTTAAATGACGGGAGGTGATGATCAGGGACCTGGCGGCCGAGTGGCTATATATATATATCCGCCCATCGATGGTGTGGAAAGTGGGCCTGATGGCTAGCACTCGGTACCACAGGTATCGGGTTCGAGTCTCGGCGGTGCCATGGATGTTTGTAGTGGTTCGGAATCCACTTTAAGCCGTAGGTCCAGGTCCTAATAGGATCGTAGATCGTTGCGGGGGCATTGTTACTCCGCGTCCGTGGCTTATCTTCAAGCGCCCCTGGATAATGCAAAATGAGTAACGTCTGTGCAGCGCTTGCATCCAAAGCCCGTCCAAGACCAAGCTGTCTAAGTGTTTGCCAGCTGCATTAGAAAGAAAAAAAAAAAGATCTGCGGCATTCCCGAATCTGTCTAATATTGACATGCACAAACACATAATGGTTTGAGAAGCACAGAAAATAGCACGAATATTATTTAAAATAAAGATTATATAAAGAATTTAATGCGTAATATCACATAAGTATTTTAATATTTGGATCGGTTTTTGTAGTATTAAAACCATTTTAATCTATCTATTCTTCTTGATTGGTGCAACAGTCCCATGGTGGGTCAAGGCCTTCTGCCTACTGGCAGATAAACTATATATTAAAAATATTTATTTACAAATGTGCTTATCCAAACAGGCCTTGCGCAAGGTTGAAGGTTCGAATCTCAGCCCAGCTCCATTGGCTATTCAGCTACGATGTGCACCTTAATTCTTTTGCCGACTAGTAACCACAGTTAGGTTTATTTATTTATTTATTTTTTTTTCTAGAAAATATAAGAACCAGACATAAAAATATCAAAAAATGAAAATATATATATATAAATAAAATGCCAGAACTTTGGTTCTAAGAACGGACTTTTTTTGGGGGGAGTGGGAAGGGGTATATAATGCTTTTCACCTTGCAGATTCATCGTTACGGCCTGAACTTTTAATCTTAAACTAATATTTTTGTCATCTACAAGTGGTTCCTAATTGTACCGAATTTTTAAATTAAAATTCTTTTAATTTTAATTTTAAACTTTTTATCTTTTATTTATTTTTAGTATTTTTTTAAAGTACCGTTTTTTAAATTTTTGAAACTTTAATTTTTATCACAAACTAACATTAAGCAGCCAATCATTAATTATAAAATTATATATGGGTTAAGGGGTCTATCCCCATTGGTACTCCGTAATCGGTACGCCAATTGCCAGTGTGCAGTTAATATATTTAGTAGCAATCAAAGCTACTTTATTTGACATAGTTTTTGAAATGAATGTGTTCTTAACGATAAATGTCGTAAAGATAAGAAAAAAATTATATCGATAGGGATTCTGCATTCAGAAAAAGCATCTAATAATCTGTCAACGTTATTGCATCTGATACTTGGATCTGATCTTTTTGTCTGCAATAAAATAGAAAACATTGAAAATATTTTTTTTAAATATTTACTTTTCTAATGTAATGTATTCAAGTATCTTCAGTTCAAATTTGAACTGGAGATACTTGAAGAAGAGGGAAACGGTATGACATCAAAAAAAAGTCCACCGATTTTTCTTATCCAATTTAGTATGACCTTGCCGTGGTGGATGGGCTTTCCACTGACATTGTCACAACTGTTGAATGATTTGGAAGTCATTTTTCCGTCAAAACACCGAAACAATCAAGCACATTGAACATTACAGTTGGTTTAATGTGCAACTCATGCCAAATACGCCGTAATTGCGATTCAAAATATCACTGGTAGCCAAATTCACATTCTTTATGTCGCTTTATTAATGTACTTTTGGAACTTTTTTTTTTTTTTTTTTTTTTTTTTGATGGTGTACCGTTTCCTCCTTCTTCAAATATCTTCAGTTCAAATTTGAATTCATTGTGACGAGTGGTTATTTTTTACAGCATTTTGAAAGTGGGACTTTAATTATAATCACTCAGTATACGGCATGATTGCTACTATTTTCATTTTAGCAAATCTTCTAGAAATATCTCAAACGCATATCATACGACCTTATTTTCAATGCATAGTAAACCGCCTTTGCCACTATACAATAAGTATGCGATGTGCACGACCTTTTATAAACTTGTTTGCGAGGAAGAAAAGGAGTGGCAAGACGGCCAAATAGCCCCGGAGCTATGAGTGCAGGAAAGGCCTAGCATTTATTATTAGAAAATAAAGTAAAATTTATTAATTCTGTATTTAATACATTTAAGTTATTAAAGTGATAAATTAAAAAAAATACGTATCAAGATTTTGAACATATTTATTTGTATGAAAATCTATCGCATCTGCTAGTAATAGTGATAGAAACAGTTACGCACGGGTAACCCCGATACTAGCGGAAGTCCTTTGTTTCGCAGATTCTCCATGCGTCACTACGGATCCGTTATCAGTCGTAAAGTTTATTAGTTGATTGTGAAAATTAGATGCTTAGTAATAGAAAATATCTTAGTTAGAGTGAAAAACAAAAAAGAAAGATGGAATTTGAAGAGGAAATGTAAGAAGTTACTTAAAATAATTCAATACTTTAACAGTGAGGAAGAAACAAAAGAACAGTATGGCGGAAATGAAGGCATTATCCGAACCTGATTGCAGCCCCTGACAACACTGATCCAGAGCCACCACAGCCCTGTACTAGCCATTCACATAATCAAAACCTAAGGGAAGTGATTGAAATGGACTTCGAAAAAAATTACATCTTCGACATACATTGCAGATAAGGGTAATTTTAAAGTAATAAATGATCAAGTGAAACGGTTTGTGATCGAAAATGGACATTGCAAACCTAAAGGCACTTTTAAGTAGTACTTTATTAAAAAGAAAAAACAATGATGATACTTTGGATTGATTCAAAAAATTGCCACTGGCCTCAGATGATATAGTTATGCCACGGAGAAAACTCTTACCATAAACTGAGAAGTCTTCATTGAATGTTTCATGAAATTAAATTACAGACGATAAATGTTGGATGTGCACGCAGTGATAAACTCAGTGAGTAGCAACAGCGATTTGCTTCACATAGAAGGCAACGAAACCAGCCCTTCTGATAAGACCTTTAACAATGTTTTTGCATACCGGAATAAGGATCGAGCTAATATAAAATCACATGAGTAGTCTACTCATGAATGGAGGGAAAGAGAGCGGGTTCTGTTATGATGGAACACCCGTAGGTAGAAGTCTGACTCGGCTCTGAGTCGCCGAAGAAGGAGGGCAGTGCCAGTCGGGGGGATTTTTAGGGGGAATTACCATGCATTTGCGTATCATGTGGAAGAAAACACGAAAAACTCCCAACAAGTAGTCCGATTAATGAGGCAAGATGCTGACCATCACAACGCCATCGAGTCTCCTAGAGTTTTGAAACAGTATGTACAACAAAGTCGCCAGCAGACTGAACATCAGCCCTAATGCTCACCAGCGGTGTACGTTACCATGGGTCAAGCATGTACCACATAAAAATTCATATAAAACGGGTTTGTGTTTATATAGTAAATCAAAATTTTTTACTACATTTAATGCGACTACTTTTTTTATTACTAATTGTTATTAGTTAACGGTTTATTATTCTTCGTAAATCTGTCTGTACTCTATTAATTTAATAACAATTTCATCAGGAGTCGGAACATTAATAAATTATTACGTCCATAAGAATATTTAAATTCATCCATAAATACTCTATTCAAAGAGATATCTTGAACTGAAACTCCATATTTACAAGATTCAAATTGCATTCGATATAAACCATCTGTGCAAAAATCAAACATTGTAACAGTCTGAGTGTATCATACTGAATAGCCATACCGATATTTAGAAACATCAACTAAAACAGATATTCTTTGTTTTATGTATGGGCGTATCGAATTGCACTAGTTGTATTTACAATCGTGCGCAGGTGGCTTATTGCATAGAAATATAACCTTATATCATAATTGTAATAGAATACTTACTTTTTCAATAGTTCAATACAAAGATTTTTTTTTTTTTTTTTTTTTTTTCCTTAGTCATTTTCGTATGTAATTTCGGCTTTGATGTGAGTTTAATCCACTACAAGAATGGGAGATTATCCAATATTTCGTGGTCAAAAAAATGTATGTAACAGTCATTTATACCATGTTTTTTGATACAGTGAAAATGCTTTTTTTTTTTTTTTTAAATTTAAACGTTTAACTCCGACTTCATTTCATATCGTACCTTTGCTTGGTTTGCCACTTTGATTATCTGAGTAAACATATTATAAAAATTATTTTTGTTTGTCTTTTATTATTGGATGATTACAATTTAAAAAGATGGATACCATTTGTTAGCAATTTAATAACAGGATTACAAATTTTAATAGCCACTAACTTGTGTTGTATTGGTACTACTTTATTCATATTTATATTTTTCGTTTAGCCTTGAAGTATTTACGAAAAATTAAAAATTTGTCATTATAATGTATGAATACAACCCATCAATTGAATCTTGAGCTTATTCGATTAAAATAGATATATATTTGTGTATACAAAAATTAAATAATGTAAAGACGAACGAAAAACAAAAAAAACATTTTTTTTTTTTTAACCATACATTATCGTTTTATTGAAGTAATTTCAAATTTTAAAATATTTTTTCTATTTAAATTGAAATTGAACTCATTTGAACATCCGTATTTCAAATCAGAAATGCACAGACCGAGGTTCACTACATCATAAATCCATTTTACATAAAAAAAAAAAAAAAAAAAAAAACAAGTAACATAAAAAAAAAAAATTTTTTTAAGTCAATTCCTACAATTTTTTTTTCACTCTATTGCAGAAACTGCTTTATAAATAATTTTCATTCATTTTTTTAATTTATCTGGCGCCATCTATTGGTAAATATATGCAACTTAAAAATAAAAAAAACTAAAATTAATGAATTAAACTTAATTACTGAATTAATATTTGAAAAAATAACTGTATTAACATCAAGTGTCATCCACTACAAGTTAAAAAAAAAAAAAATGTATTTGAACTTGAGTGGATGAATA
Source organism: Caerostris extrusa (assembly GCA_021605095.1). Taxonomy (NCBI): domain Eukaryota; kingdom Metazoa; phylum Arthropoda; class Arachnida; order Araneae; family Araneidae; genus Caerostris; species Caerostris extrusa. Next base: position 176,762 of record BPLR01021416.1, read on the forward strand.
AAAAGTATTTTATTAACGATTGAAAATGTGAACAAGATATATATAGGGAGAGTGTGAGCTAATAGAAGGAATTGAATAACATTATAATTTTTTTTTTTTTTTTTTTAACATTTTCAGACTTTTGATTAAAGACTAAAACAATAAATATGATCCAGTTTTACTGGTCTTATTTATAGTTTGTCTTAAAACAGTCATCATTCAAATATGAAAAACATTTTATTCCACATTTTTTTTATTTTATTATTTTTACTCTAGACTAGAATATTAGATCCTTTATCAATAACGTGTTCTGAGTGCAGGATTTCTATCTTTTTGTTTACATTATTTGTTATCAAATATTTCATTTTTGCTATTCCAAAATATATTTATTTGCTTTTTTTAGCGTTATTTAAATATATCAAAAACATATTTAAATAAATCTGAGCAAAAAAGACGTGGTTTGTTATTAAATAATACATTAAAGTGCACAAACATGTTTCGATTAACGCATATTATTTCTGAACAAAACTTTTAGGCGTAAATATAAAAAAAAAAAACCATTTAGTTACTTGTAAAAACCACTTTCTATTGTACTACTGTGTCCAAAAAAGATTCAATTTTTTTTTTTTTTTTTTTTTTTTAGGTTGTTGGTACTGTCCTTGACATCTGTGTGAAATTTAATAATTGTAAATTAATTAAGTTTAGCATCTCACAGTTTCTCTAGTTTTAGCATCTCACACAACCAAGCGTAACTCAAGCACTAATGAATATTTTAACGTAAAATTTCACACAGATATCAAGGACAGTGCCAACAACCTAAAAAAAAAAAAAAAAAAAAAAAAAAAATTGAAATACCATATTCCCAGGAAATTTAAATTGAAATCCTACTTTTTGGACACAATAGTATATACATATAGGGTCGTGTCTAAGGGGTAATTTTAAAACAAATGGTGAAGCAATGTGTGCCTTTCTACCCATTTTTAATTGTACACAATTATTTATGGCTATATTCACAACAATTAATTATTTAGATAGACATTTGCCGCCATTCCCATTCTCCCGCTGCGTTATATAGCTATCTATTCTTGTCGACCGTCAACCTTGCTCTGGGGGGCCCTGTCCGGGGCGGGCGAGATTGTTGTGTCTCGCTGGCCCTTTTCTCCTGGGGTCAAAGTTCAGAGTTCATTACTTCCACACATGGCAGCTCAGAACCTCATTCGCTGAGTGCCTGCCTGCTCCACGTGTGACACTGTTTTTTCCGTCGAACGTATACTGGTCCAATGCCCAAAATTCAATGGAATCCGACTCAACCTTTTCGGTCGTGAGCATCCAACCTTATCAGACTTACTGTGAGACATTCCCCATGCTAATCTTTATTTATTTTCTGCGCAAATTGGATTTATGCCATATACAGTAGAACCTCTGTAAGTCGAACTTCAAGGGAGACGCCAAATAATTCAAGTTAAAGAGTTTTCGACTTACGCGGATTTTGTAAGGAAATATTCGACTTGTAAGAAGTTTAGATTCTTTTGACTTATTTTGAGTTAGGTAAAATAAATACAAATTCAAGTTACAGAGGTAATAAACATGTTTATTTGCAACTTAAAAGTTACATTATGTACTACAATAATACAATAAAAAAAACCAAAAATAATTCGAAACAACCTTAAAATTAAAAATATTAATGTATTAAAAAAGTAAGTTATTATTATTTATTTTTATTATTATTATATTTTTTTTTTTGCTTTAGACAATTAGATCGTTCTCTATCTATAGCATTATCTAAATTATAAAAGAGCAGAAAGTTATTTTTCTTCCGAGTTGTTATTTCATAGAATTGGTTATTCAATTTACTATATACTCATACATTGTTTTCTAGGAAACAATGACGTGCATTGTCGGCAAATCCTTAAAGTCGATAACTTATTTTTCTTCGAGCTATAGAGATAATTAGTTTGAAATGATCGAACTGTAAAGGTTGTAAAAAGGTTGTAAAATCAAACATTGCTAATGTTCGAGATACAGAGGTCCAATTTTTTTTCGAGATACGGAGGAAAATATATACCAAAATGGCTTGTGGGGATTGACTCATTATTTCGACTTATAGAGGGTTGAAATTTCGAGTAATGGAGGTTTGGGGGCTTGAAGGGAAGGATAACAAACATTTTTTTCGAGTTGTGGAGTTTTCGACTTATCGAGGTTCTACTGTATATTAGGGTTGAAAGTAAAAAACGAAATTTTTCTTTGACATTCTTTTCCCACTACCACGGAAAAATTGTGGAATGGTATTTTTCAAAAACATGCATACAATTTTTTTTTTTTTTTTTTTTTCTAATGCAGCTGGCAAACACTTAGGCAGTTGTCTATTATAACTTAAGGCAAGCGCCGCATCGACGTTACTCACTTAGCACTACCCGGGGAATGCGTGTAGCTTGAAGATAAACTACGAACGCGGAGTAGCACTGCCCCCGCAACACTCTACGATCATATTAGACCGGGACCTACGGTTTAAAGCGGATGCCGAAACAATACAAACATCCATTGCACCGCCGGGACTCGAACCCTGTGGTACGGAGCTCCAGTGCGCTAGCCATTCAGGCCCTTGCATACAAAATATAAGAATAATCAATAAATATTTCCTTTTGGCACTTACATATGCAAAATTAGACGGACATGATATAATTTTTCTTTTATTTTTCTTTTCGCTGCCGAAGTAAAATTGGAAAAATAAATAAGAAACGTAAATGCACAATTTTAACGTTATTACCAAATTTCTTCTGGTTCATCTTTTATGTTTATAAAGTGGATAATAGTTGCCCCTAAAAGGGATAACAACACACATACATGATTATTATTAATTAACTATAAGATATATTATAATTTAATTATAAATTAATTAATTATAAGACTGATTAATTAATCGTATAATCGATAGCCATTTGACTGCAGTAAGGTAATTTACAATGTAAAGAAACGACACGAGTTCTACATCAAATTTAAATTTACAATATTATATAAAATGATTCTTATAATCATTTTTTGTATTTTTAACTACTCAGAGTTTCGCACTCCTTTCATTTTAGTAGAAATAAATGCAATATATATATTTAATACACAAATGCTACTGAAACGAACTTACGAAATATTTGAAAATGACTCATTCAATTTTTGGCCTTTTCTCATATTCTTTTACTAATTTTTTTTAATCATTCGTTTAAATAACATGAGTGCTATCAACTAAAAGGTACACGTGTTTTACCGACACTAAATAACTATTTGTATTCCTAAATATTTCTAATTTGTAATAGTTTTCGTCAACAAATTTATGTTTAACATTTTAACAAAAAATGCATTCAGCCCCCCCTCCTCTCCTTGAGAATTATAAAATTATTTGTATGTCTTTAATATTTATTTTCTTACATGCATATATATCATCATCATTGGTGTAACAGCCCCTTTATAGGCCAAGGTCGTCTGCTTACTGGCAGATTACTAGACGAGAGACGTTTTTTCTTTATGTATATACAAATATATGATACCTATGCGTCCGTATCTTATCTTCAAGCTGCACGTGCCCCCTGTGTAGTGCTAAATGAGTAATAGCAGTGCAGCCCTTGCTTATGGCATACAGATTAAGTGCCTGTATTGCCAACTACATTATAAAAACAACAATATATAATACACTTAATTTTTGACAGGATTTTCCATAAAATGGTATTATTGTGAATCATTTTAAAATCTATATACGCTTTCATATATATATATATATATTAATATACATTAATTTTGTAACTGAAAAATGTGGAACTATTGTGTCAGCTGTTCTTGTTATTCCCAAATAATTTACAATCAAATTAGGAGTTTTGAAACATGGATATGAGAGTTCTTGTTACCATTACATCAGCATTTTCTAGCAAGTTCAAAAACTGGTTTCTACGTTAGTATAAATTAATTTATTTATTCATTTATACGAATGTAGATCTTATTGTATCAGCTTTCAAGAAGATTAAGGAAGTGACGCAGTAAAAATGTATATTTGTAAAGTATTTCGGGTAGTTGTAGCAAATTCTAGCGTACTAATCATACAGATGTTCACACTGTAAGAAATCAGATATTAAATGGTGCGATGGACGACCGAAACAGCCTAGGTAAGAACGAAATTGATGTTAAACGTATTTCATATATTTTTATGTGTCTATTATTAATTATCTATTATTTTTTACCATTTAATTTCTATTTAAACCAACTATGTTACAATATTTTTAAGCGCCAGACAGGGCCGGATTTAGATGAAAAGCGGCCCCCTAAGCTATTCCACTTATGAGGCCCTTTCACCTCCCATTTTTAAGTTTGTAAATTACATGAGAGATAATAAAATACATCATTACTGTGATATATATCAATATGTTAAATGAAACATGTTGTGATGGGTACTAATCTTTATAAAAAATGTGGCACGAATAATAAATAAAAAAAAGTCAAAAACACTTAATTGAACATTTATTCTCAGCCCCCTATACAGTACTTGTAACAAGAACTAATCAAACATAACGCACAACATTTACAAAAACAAAATTCAAATAATAAAAATCTTTGACTACGAAAATAAAACATGCAAAAAAAAATTATCATATTTTCTATTCTAATTAAATTAAATATATTCAATACATTGAAGATTAAAGGAAATTCAATTTAGATAAATTTATTTCATAATAATTCGCCTTTAAAATTTAAGTATGAATTATTATATGTAGAATTTCTCCTTATTTTCGATTCAGTGTTTTAATGTTTACTGTTTTTAAAATAGTGTGTGATTCTAATTTTGCTAAAAATTTGAATGTAGGGGCCCTCTTGATCTTGAAGCCCTAGGCTGAAGCCTAGTTAGCCTATAGGAAAAGGCCCCCCCTGGCCCCAGCAATTGTCCATTTTAAGACTTACAAATCTAATTAGAACATAATTATTCTAAAATTTTGCACTTCGGAAATTCTATGTTTTACCAACTTTTCCGCGCTAAAGAGAAAACAAGTAATAAAAATAAATAAATAAATAAATTTTAAAAATTAAAGTCAATTCCTACTTTTTTTCACTATATTGCAAAAACTCCTTTATAAATAATTTCCATTCATTTTAAGTTAAAAAATTTCTCTCTCTCTCTCTCACATACACACTTTCTCTCTCAATAGTTTATTCACATGTTTCATTTTCCATGTTGTTCCGCCTTGACTCAGACTAGAACCCAGAATGAAAAGAATCCGAAAAAATAAATATTTTTCCAGCGATCTACGCGCTTCGCCACTGACGGTATTTATTTCTAAATTTATATCCTGCTAAATATCTTATATAAGAGAAATTTTTTTCTCCCATATAAAACTAAAATTAATTAATTTAATTTAATTAATGAATTAATATTTAAAAAAAACTATATTAACATCAAGTGTCCTCCACTACAAGTTTAAAAAATGTATTTGAACTTGAGTGGATAAATAAAAAGTATTTTATGAACGATTGAAAATTTGAACAAGATATATAAATATATATAGGGAGAATGTGAACTAATAGTAGGAATTCAAAAATGAGTTGTTTACCATTTAATTTCTATTCAAACCAACTATGTTACAATATTTCTAAGTGCCACCTATTGTCCATTTTAAGACTTACAAATCTAATTAGAACATATTTATTCTAAAATTTTGCACTTCAGAAATTCTTTTAAGTTTTACTAACTCCACGCTAAAGAAAAAAAACTAAACAGAAACGTAAAGAAATCACTGAAAAAGGAAAACTTGCATCATTTTCAGATAATTTTTCATGAATACGAGAGAGTAATTGTACAGGAAGTTTACATCTGCTCTGAATCAAAATTACAAAAAAAAAAAATAATAATAATTAATAAATAAATAAAAATAAAGAGTTGTAAGATTAGGATTATATGAAATAATAAAAATAAAAGGGAAAAAAAGAGAGAAAAGTATGAAGGAAAAGAACGTGCAATAAAAAGTATTCCAATTCAACTATATAACGAGAATTCAAACAAGAACGAGGGGGGAAATGCTGAACGTAGAGAATTGGAGTTGGTGGTAAGGTCAGAATTCACGAAGTTGAGGAGTCTGTTCTTCTTTTTATTGCTAGGGGAAAGGGAGGTTCGTTTTAGTTTGTGCTTGAGCTATCAAGTTATCTGAGAAAATGAGAGTTTTTAATTAGATGTTGCAATACTTTTTTTTTTTTTGTTCTAATGCAGCTGGCAATCACTTAGACAGCTTGGTCGTGGATGCCTTAAGGCAAGCGCTGCACAGACTCACTTTGCAGTACCCAAGGGGCGCGTGTAACTGGAAGATAAGCCGCGGACGCGGGAGTAACAATGCCCCCGCAAAAGCTCTACGATCCTACCGGGACCTACGGTTTAAAGTGGAGTCCGAACCACTACAAACATCCATGGCACCACCGGGACTCGAACCCGAAACCTGTGGTACCGAGCTCTAGCCACTCGACCATTCAGGCCCCATGTTGCAATACTTGCTTCTGAAAGGTGTGGGTTGAATGTTCTTGGATCAGTGTATTATTTCTTTTCTTCGTTTGGATTTTAATTGAATGTTCTTGAATCAATGTATTATTTGTTTTCTTTGCTTGGTTTTGAGTTGAATGTTCTTGCATCAGTTTATTATTTCTTATCTTTGCTTGATATTTTACTTAAGTAAGTCATAAGTTGCGATTCCATCAAGTAATTCAGTGGGGGTGATACTCTCCATTTGGTTGCGTGAAAAAGTTGGGGCTTAAATAATCGGGATTTGCGATATGAAATGTTGATGGATAATTTTCTTGATATCTTTTTTGATAAAATCTTGTATTAAGTCTATTTTTAAATCTTGGTGTGTAAACGAACATATCAGGAAATTGTTCCGGATGATTTGTGTTTGATGTTTGTTTACTTTGGCTCTTAAGCCCCATATTGAGTTGCATAAGCTAGTATTGGTTGGAGAACTTGTTTGTAAAAAACAAAATTTTTTGGAGAGTGAGAAAACCGCCGGGGATTCGAACCCGTAACTTGGGGCACCGAGCGCTAGTCACTCGGCCATCATGCCACCTTTATTTTTATAAATGTCATAATATTAACACTCGTACTAAATATGGTGGGTAGTTACCGCAAAGTAAACAAATAACATTGTGAGAGGTTGCTAATGGAACGAAGTTGATTGACAAGTAGCAATGTTCGGTTAGGCCAGGGATCAGTAGGAACCATGTGCGCAGCGAAGTTGTTATCCCATGTTGAAATTATGTATTTAACTTAAAATACATAATTGCAATTTAAATATTCAATTGCAAATTTAATATGTAAATAATCTTTCCTTCGTAGACGAATTTATATATATACTGTGTCCAAAAGTAAGACCAATTTTAAATTTAAAATCCCCGTGACTTATGGAATTTCAATTTTTTTTTTTTTTTTTTTAGGTTGTTGGCACTGTCCTTGACATCTGTGTGAAATTTTCACGTCAAAATATTCGTTAGTGTTCGAGTTACGCTTGGCATTGCGAGACGCTAAAACTGATTCCGGCGATTTTTGAAATGTCTGAATTAATTGAGCAAAGGACTTGCATTCAATTTTGTTTGCGGAAACGTATAGAATGTTGCAGAAGGCATTCGGTGAGCATTCCTATATCGGAAAAAATGTTTAAGAGTGGTATAAACAGTTCAAAGATGGCAGAGAAAGCGTTGAAGACGAAGAGCCCTCTGGTCGACCACCAACCTCAACCGACGAAGCTCACGTCCAAAAAATTAAAGATTTGGTGCTTGCAAACCGTCTATTTACCATTAGAGACCTTGCTGATGATGTTGGAATTCCAAAAGGATCGGCCAATTCCCTTTTGGGCCTCAAATGTGTCAAATCTCGATCGGTACCGATAGCACTGAATGCGCCAGCTCGCACTTCCTTGATTCTTCTTGACTGAATCCCATATCGTTCCACAACCACCATATTCACACCGTGCGACTTCTGGCTATTCCCTAAACTCAAAAGGCCATTCCGGGGACACCGTTTTGAGTCGATTGAAGGGATTCAATGTGTATCGGGAGAGCTTTGAAGGCCATCCCCTGCCGTTGACTTTTTAGCATGCATTGAGAATTGAAAAAAAGTTGGCATGAGTGCATTGTGTCCGGAGGGAATTACTTTGAAGGCGATGAAATATATTTGGAAGAATAAATAAAGGATGTTTGAAGAAAAATAATTGGTCTTTTTTTGGGCACAGTAGTATACATATATGTACTAGCAGAACGCAGCATACGTTGTCTTGCGAAGAAAAATATGCATTTTAGAAAATTACATATCGCGAATGTATTCTCCATGTTCCAACATATGTGCATACTAATTTTCATGGATATCGTTGGAAAGATATATAAGATTATATGATGCAGCACCATCTGGTGGCAAGTGGATAGCGCGAACATTATTTTCCATAGATATTTTAGATATAGTAGAACATTGGTAATAATACATATTATTACCAAATTTCATAGCGATTGGTTGAACGGTATAAAAATTGATATATTGCAGCACCATCTGGTGGCGATTTACAACAAAGGAGGTAGCATAAAAACATTTTCCCTGTTTTGTCAAACACGCACACAAAATTTCATCAAAATCGGTCCAGCCGTTTAGGAGGAGTTGACAAACACATGTACAGAAGAATTATATATATAAAGATATGCAGCTTGCTTTCAAGTAATAATGAATACATACGGCGTTCAGAAGTGTATATGCATCGCTGTTTAAAATCATTCTAACTGTGTATTGCGTTGCTCTCAATAAAAAGTAATAGATAAATTCATTAAACCCACCGTGATGGTAGGTAATATTGTATGATCACAATCGCATATGTATAATCATCGGTAATTCCTTCAATAGTAATCGGTAATATCTCCATAGTGAATTTTTTTCATGCGTCAATGATTTTATTTGCTCGACATAACTAACCAATTCGCTGAACTCCTAATCAGATATGAGAAATAAAAGTAAGTGAATAATACATTCTCCAAATAACATATAATGTAAATTAAAAAGAAAAAAAAAAAAAAAAAGAAATATCTTAGTCAATAAAAATAAATTCTCTGTTCTTCCTTTAGATATATGTTGAGTTATTGTTTTGAAAAAAGATAACAATTTTATTATCAGAAGACAATTCGAAATATGTTACGAATTGTTATCATAACTGTAGTCTTGTTATTTTAGATACGCACATTTTTTTTTTTTTTTATCTACTGTCGAAGATATGGATGTTTACTTCTCTGAAAGACATTTATCATAATAGTATAAATACAAAAAATATTTACGTATGTTCTAAAAATATGTAGAATTTAGAGGAGGATATATTTTTGAATCATATAAAAGATTTTTCAAGAACAAATACAACAATTTTAGAAAGAACTAAATTGAAAATATGGAAATTGTGCTTATCATTTTCATTTTTATCAGCTAAAATGATCTTGGATTGTTGAAGATTTTCTATCTAATTTTCACATCAATTTTTTTAAAATATAATTTTCAAAAAAGGTTTTATGGCATGATAGAATTGTGTATTGTTATTCTTATTTTTGAATATAAGACCATTGATTAAAAATTTACTTTTCCTTAGATTTCCTAGTATTTCTAAACACTAATTAAATTAAACAAAGCAAAAGACTCATTCCAAATACCTAACAGTAATTCAAAAACTGCTATTAAAAATGAAATCATGTCTAGCAATCATTGATTGGTGGAAAGAACATGACATGAAGTTGGAAAAAAAAAGTCAATCCAAATTAATTAAGACGTCCATGGTTAGTATATTTTATTTTAAAAATTATAAAAAAAGTTTAAAAGCTAGGGGTATATATATATATAAATTTTTATCTAAATACTGTCTGCCATCTGTTACTTGGATTATACATACAAACGAACAATAAAAATGACTTACTCATCTTTAATGATGGATAACGAAAAAAAGCGGTTAGCAATAAAAATACATCGTTAGACTAATTGACTTTGTTTAGAAATATGTAAATTTGAATCATATATAATTACTGAGTTAATTACAAATTTCGCCGATACACTTTTACAGATACTACAGACTTTTAAATTGTTCTTCTGTAAGCGTGTACAATGAAAAGTATCAATTGTGACGCAATATTTGAAAGGTTGATTTCCATGAAACTAGTGAGATTTGACAATCTTCTGCTAGAAATCTAGAGATAACTGCTGTCTAATATAAGTTGAAACTATTCTCATCTCCAGACAATGAAAGTCAGGCAATCAGTTGACTACTCTCTTGCCTATCGCTTTCAGAGTAGATTACATCCAACTTTTCGACGCCGGGCTTCCGCACAGCACAGGAAATATGACTTTTTAGCTGTTAACAAGATTTGATTTGTTTCGCTATGGTCGGAAAATTTAGTTTTTGGTGTAAATCGTATAGAGAAAAAATAAATAAAAAAACGTTCCTTTCCCATTTTCGCGCTGCCTGATCACCAATTAACTAGTCTAGCGCTTTGGTCTTTGGTACCCCCATACCCCCTGCTTTCAGGTTCGAATCCTGGAGGTGACATGGAGGTTTGTAAGTGGTTCGAAATCCACGTTTAACTATTGGTCCTGGTCTAGTTAGCTTAAAGCTTAAAGCGTGCACCCATTTTCTCCATCTTGAAATCTCCAATTTATTGTGAGAATCCAGTTTTAATTTTATTAGCATTAATGTTGTCAATGAAATTCACGAGCATGTTTGTCTTTTATGAAAATTAAACAGATGATAGGTGCAGTATGATTACACTGGATTAAGTTGCTTTTATTATTTATCTTGGTAAGTTTCGTAAATGTTCCTTCTGATATTCAATCTTTTGCCATGATCTTAAAATTTTATCGTTGTTTTCAAAATGTCGACATTTTGACTTTAGATGATTTTCCACTACAATGACATGTAAACATTTTCAGGGTTACTCAAGATGTCTTTCGAGAGGGACCTTATGTTAGAAACCAATATCTACAAAAAGCACTTACGTTCGCCTATAAATTTTTCTACCTACAATTTTTGAGAAACCAATATATCATGTGTCAATTTGATAAAATATCCTGATTAAAAGACATTTACAAATAGCTGTTTTTAAAAATTTTATCACAAGTAATTTGAATAAAATGCTGAAACAAAATTTTTCAAAAATTTTTTATTTAGTGATGAAAGTTGTTTCTATAACAATATTTTTAATAATTATGTATAGGAGTTACTCATTTAAAAGGAATGAATTATGATTTTTAGCATACTAAGAGTGTTCAACAAAATTCCATATGAAAGTGCTTAAGGTCAAAGTTTGAAATTTTTACAAAAAATTTTTTTTTTTTGAAGAAAATGCGTTTAAAGTTAAAACTTGCATTTATTAAGTATCGTAATGAGCAGGGACAACCAGACTGTAACTGGCTGGGGTTGGGTTGATATACTTGAGGCACAGGTTGGAGAACTCACAGCTTTATTGACACACAAACAATTTGAGACATTAATATTTAACACATTTAAAGACTGATAACTACGGATTCGTGGACGGACTACACTTCTAAGCCGAAAATCCGAATTCGGCTACGCACAGGATGCGCGAAATATACTTGCTCTCTGATGAGAGTCTGTAGGTCAAGTAATACGCAGGGTTGAATCAAATATATTTTCTCTCGTTGTGAGAGATTGCAGACCAACTAAACTCTTCTTATGGGGAGAGCAAGCTTGCGCTCTACTTCTTCTCAAGTGAAAGCCTCGAAGTCAACTGACCATTTCTCCTGAATACCACAGGGGGCGCTCTTGCCAGTGAGTAGGAAGAAGCAGGGTTACAGTAAATTATTGGTGAAGAATAACACCATCCACTAGGTGGTTTGATGATGCCGAAATGTATCTAAAATTAATCGGAGTTAATGGAGGGCTATTGTGCTGAATGTCAGACCGAGGACACTTGAGAGACAAGCTTGCCTTATAAGAGGCTGCAGTGCTCAAGAAGTATATTGCTATATTTATTAAGTATATACATTTATGGTGTTAACTTAAAAACTATCCCGTTTATAAATAACGCTTTCTATCTTCTCATACTTGAATGAAAATTACCTATAGGAGCATTGCAAAAATTTTCGGGATGCGACTAACTTGTACAATTAAAATAGTTACTTCTCAATTGTTTTAGCGATTATCATCACGCCCAGATTTGAAACATTTGCACCGAATGTTTTTCTGTGCCCAGGGCGTTGCAGATTAATCTCTTGAAACAAATCCTCTAATCACCCCAGTCGTCTTTCGGAAGGATGCAAATCCTTTGACGAGTGCTCAAAACCAATTACATACTGAGTGGGTTCTCGAAAGCTGGCAAAAAGAGTTAACGTGAGAATGAAATAAATTGTTTTGATGTGCGTTGGTGTGTATCGCTCAAAACGTACGCTCTCAAGTGTAAACATGGCCTACCATTAAAAATATATTTTTATTTAATTTTAGCCAATAGCAGACTTAAGAAGTAAAAGCAGTTTTAAAAAGCTAAAAATTTCAGTAATAACATTAAAAATATTCGATATTTTGATTAACATTTCAGTTTTTAATGTTGTCAAATACTTTAACTTGCTTCTTTAAGTACCACTAGGTATATGCTGTTTGCGCAAGTTCAAAACAGAAATAGAATACTGACATTAGAATGGACTATTAAGTGATATAAAATGCATTTTATGATTCAAATGTAATGCTGAAAGCACTAAATGCAAATCTGCATGTTCACATTTTCAATTATCTATTTTATTTTATTTTTCAAATAATATATAAAAAGAAAATCTATTTTCGTTTGGTACGATGTATTATTTCACGATATTCCAATAAATACCACATCTATAAATTTATTTTAAAAAGAAGAAATTACATACTTGCGACATTAACATTAATTGTGCAAATTGTTACATAATTATGCAATACATTAATTGTGCATATTAAAATAGATCACGATATGATTTTGAAAATTTTTTTTATATTTAGTTTAATAAATAGCATTGATAATGCATAGCTATACTTCTTAAAAAAACCATATAAAACTCTGTAGAAAATCAGACAACTAGTAAATATTATAATATTCCATAGTAAAACTATCGGATGAACAGTAGAAATATACAAATTTGTAGAATGTACCACTACATATGTGCTATTACAACTACATATATACAATTTATGGCATAGTTCATAATATTGTAAAGCAATGCAATTTACAGATCGAAAAATCCGACTCAGATTTCACGAATTTGAAACTTGAGCAATACACCTAAAAAACAACAACAACAACAACAACAAAAAAAAAAAAACAATGTAGAACTCACATTAAAATTGAAAGTTGCAAAAAAAAAAATAATAATAATAATAATAATAATTTTAGCTTACTATTATGTATTATCTCGGTAAGCAGGTATATGTAATTTTTGAAAAGCGATTTTTAAAAATAATTTTCATTTGATGATATTTTAACAAATAACTTTTGATTTTCTGTAATTGAATTATAAAAGTTCATGCAAAAACATTTTATATTCAAGGCAAAAAAATGTAGAAAACAAAAAGATGATTATCATAACTTCCGGTTTCGAATTCCTGTTCATTACCTGGTCTACAGGTTAAATGTCAATCACGATGTTGACGTCAACGATGGCGGTACATTGTAAAACAAGAACGGGGCTAACAGCTGTTTGCCTCTGTCCAGTAAATAATCAAGCTGGGATGCGAAAAGTAATCAAAATTTGATAAGCACAATGGAGATACATCCGGACTTTGATGCTGGGGAAGTTGCGCGATCTGTTGCATTAGCTGTAACTAATCTACACAATCGTAACTTGTCATCAGACAGCGGGACGGATGATACACCTCTCATAAGAAACAGAGCAGACATGAGCATAAATTCAGAATTTGACCCAGGGGACAAAACCAATTTGGTGTCTTCCAAAAAATCATGGAAAAGTTAGTATATGTTTTTTTTTAATATATATTTTTATATAAATTAGAATCAGCTGTCAAAATTAAAAATTATTAATCACCTAAGAGCTGTCAAATCTGTTAATTAATTTTACTCGAAAATTTAATTTCAGTGAATTTTTGTATTGTAAATTAAGGTTTATATATAATTAAGCTGGGATGTTGAATTTTGGTCCTCCATATGCTGTGTATTTTTTTTTTTTTTTGGAAGGAAGAAATTTTTGCAATAGAAAATTATGAATTTATTCTTTTGTTCTTCAGCTGTATAATTAGAAATATATCTTCATGTTTTCTTACACAGTTAAGTGTATTATAAAGTTTTAAAATTACTTTTAAATAATTTAATCAGATTGCTGTCAAAGTGTGCAAGCATAAATAATTGTTTAAAACTTTTTTTAATTTCATTTTTTTAATTTCAATTCCAGTAAATTTAGTGCTGTAATTAAATTTTTTAATATTAAACTATTTTTTTATTGTAAGTTACATTTGATTTATAAATGTTATTAAATTTTTATACTCTATGTTGTTATTTTCTTACAATATATATTTTTTTCATTGGAAAATTATTGTTTTAGTGTTCTGATTTTATTTTATACCACAAATTTATTTTTTTTTATAATTTTTTACTGAATTTTAATTTTTGTAATCATTATTTAATTTAATGAAATTTTATAATTCTTGTAGGTAATCTAATTCAGTGTTTTTCTTATTTTACTATAAGTTTCAACTTATATTCAAATAAGAAAATATATAATATTAGACTTATAGTGAAATAATCCTGCATTACTGATGCCACTTTTAAAAGCATGCTAAAATAACAACAGAAGTTATGTTATTTAAAATCGTATTATTTTATACACACACACACACACACACACACATATATATATATATATATATAGTTTCCAAACTAATTGAAAGATAGTTCTGATTTTTTTTTAAACAAACATTTAATACTGATTTTTTTTTTTTTTTTATTTGTCATTTACAATTTCATTCAAATATGTGAACAAGTATTTTATGTATTTTTGTATCACTCCCTAATTATTTATAGAAATTAGGATTTATTTTTTCTTTTGGAAATAGTTAATGCAAAGATACTAGTAATTTATGAAAATAGTTTACATGGTTAGCTTAGATTTTTCTGAAAAATGATTTATTAAAATCTGTTTTTTAAGGCTAATTTGTTTAAATGCTTATCATTTAAAGCTGTGAGATTTGATATGTACTATCTATTTACCAATTAATGTAATTACTGCATAAAGCAATTGTAAAAATGTTGATAACTAAAAAATTAAGTTCAATCTGGATGAAATTATTACGTGTTTAAAAAAAAAATGAATAAATTTCAATTTTAAAAACTAATTTTAAGAGAAATAATTTTTCTAATATAATGATATTTTTTATGTCATTTTTCAAGACAATATTTTATAATCACAAGCCTTTTCTGAATATTGCATTTAAGAAATAACATCAAAATAAACATTTGAAATTTTTTATTCTGTTTGTTTCTTTATAGGTTACTTCAGCTCTATACCTGCTCGTTACGTACTGACTATACTGGGATTTTTGGGATTTTGCAATGTGTATGCATTAAGGGTAAATCTAAGCGTGGCACTGGTGGCCATGATAAACAATACAGTCAATAGTTCAGCTTCTTATGAATGCAGTGGTCCTTCATATAGCAATAGTTCAGAAGCAGTAAAAGGTAAAAATGTTTTTGGTATTCAAAACAAGAGATTAATTTTTAATATTTTAAAATAATCCATTATCATAAAATCTTGTGGTTTATGTAATTTTTGTAAGCAGTAATAATTATATATGTACTAAATAAAAATAAAATTTACATAAATAAATGGAATATTGTACTTTATAATAATAAATTTAGTAAACTTAACTGCCAAATAATACAAACACTGCAGTACGTAATATCCAAGCACCTGGTGAAATTGTACTTTCATCATTGAAAGGCCTTCCATATCCTCGAGTCATGGGAGAGTGCTGCATACTCCATATATATATATTTATTTATCTGGAAAAATAACTATCATTTTGAATATTAATTATTTAATTTAGGTATAAATTATGCCCTTTTTAATAATATCTAAATGCGTATGCAATATTAGTCTACTGCAAATTGCCTTTTTTTTTTCTAATTAGATTTTATGATAAAATACTTTAATCTATTTATTTTAAATAATTTCTATTTAAATGGTTTAATGATTTTTATTTTATCTAAATTGATAATATTATTGTACAAAATTTAATAAATTATTAAGATTATTTTAATTATTCTTATTCCTCATTGCCTAATGATGAATTTTCATTTTAATATATTTATTACAATAAGTTATTTTTATGCTATTACATTAAAACTAACTTATACATATACACTTACTTAATATTATATGTTTATATGTATACATATAATGTTTTTACATATGTTAATATCTTTGGCAGGACAAATTTGTATATTTTTTTGTCAATATATTTTGAAACTTTTATTTTTAAGTTATAAATATATGATTTTTTTCTTTTAGAATGGACCATTTAATTGGTCATCAGATACTCAATCTGATATTTTGGGATCCTTTTTCTATGGTTACATCTTTACACAAGTTCCAGGCGGAAGAATGGCTGAAAAATTTGGTGGGAAATGGTTGTTTGGATTAGGTGTTTTTTGCACTTCATTGTTAACTTTATTGACACCCATTGCAGCTGAATGGGGTGTTACTGCTCTTATTGTTCTGAGAGTTTTAGAAGGTCTTGGAGAAGTGAGTAAGACTGTTAGACCTTATAATCTATTTGTTCTTTTAAATTATTTTGTTTCTTCGGCTGCCATTTGCTTATAAAAAATAAAGGCTAAATGTTTCATCTTAAAATAATTTTTTTAATGATAAATTGAATTTTATTAAAATACATTAAAAAAAATCTTAAAGCAGTATGCATACATTAAGTACATTTGTAAAATAATGTTATCACAAGAAATCAAAGCAAGATGTTCTTTAATTGCTCAGGGTGCTGAAGATTACCATATGCATGGGGAAAAAAAGGCTGTGAATGGTATAGAACCAATAAAATCTATATTAATAATATTTATGCATAACAACTGTTTAAAAAACTACAATTATTAATAAAATTTATATTAATAATAACTGTTTTAAAAAAACTACAAATGAGATATTAGGAAAGCAATTTCTCTTGATATGAAACAATAGTTAGAAATATGAAAATTTCTTTTGTTTTTATTGTTGAGTTATTATTTTTATATAACTAATATTAGCTGATCTCTAGTTAAATTTAATTTAAAATTTGATGATGATTTAATAAAATGTCAGTAAAAATACAAATATTTTATCTTAAATTTATGGATTTCCTAAACTAAGTCTTAAGACCCCTCTAGGTCTGTAGATTTAAAATTAAGTAATTCTAAATTTTCTTCAATTCTGGATTTTTCTTCATTTTTGTTTCAATATTTTTCTTAGCAAGCTTTTTTATTTTACTTTAAATCATTTAAAATATAAATCCATATATATCCATTCATTGTTTATTACCATATATGCCATTGAATAAATATGTGTATAATTCGGAAGAAAATTCATATGTTTTATAATATCTGACTGGTTTTTGAATTTCTTTTTCAGTTTTAGTAAACTATTAGGTATAATTTTTTAGACATTATTGCAATTCATATCCTGAGATGATTTTTTTTTTTTTTTTTAATTTTTAAAATTTTTTATTCAATTTTGATACTTAATTTTCCTTATAAGCGCTAATTCTTTTGTATAAATTTTATTGATTGCTGATTTTCTTTTTAATTTTATGGGTTCTGTATCATTTTTTTCTTTAGAATAAGATTTTTTCATTGCAAATATTTGTAACTTTGTTGAAAATCATAACAAATTAAAAATTATTTGTACTTAAAAAAAAATCTAGATTTTTAAATTTATGAAAACTATTTATGGTTTTTTTTTCTAATGTACTAAACTTTAAAAAAAAATTTTATTAAAACAAAAAATAAATTATAAATATAAGTGCTTATTTTTACAACAAAGAATAATTATTTTTTTTTTTGCAAAATAATATATTTTCTAAAAGATTCGGTAAGAATTCCCCTTTTCCAAAAAACAAATAAATTTATTAAAATATATTTTAAATCGCCTATTGGTATTTAAATATTTATACTTTTAAAAAATTATCTTTTAATATTAGTTTAGTTTATTTAAAATGTATGATTTCTGATAAATACATAAATTGAAATAGTATCAGCAATAATATTATTTTTTAACATTTTACTTATTTATGATAGACAATTGTAGTGTATCTGTAGGTTTTTTTAAGATAGAAAAGTATAGAATAAAAATGTAAATAGCATTTATCTTTTCTGTTGATAGTGAGAAATATTTGATTTTTACAGTATGAAAAATATGTATTTTTTTCTTTATTTTATGCCTGAAAATTATTCTTCTGGTGTATCTTTTAGGGTGTTACATTTCCTGCTATGCATGCTATGCTTGGTAGTTGGCTACCCAAGTATGAAAGAAGCATGCTTTCTACTATTGTTTACAGTGGTGCGCAAATAGGCACTGTAATTTCATTGCCTATTTCTGGACTGCTTTGTGACTCCAATTTTCTCGGAGGATGGCCTTCTGTGTTTTATGTATTTGGTTAGTTTGAATATTTGTTTTTATATTCTTTCTAGATATATATGAAAAAAAATTAATTTATCCTTCTGTTGTTATGATCTTTGATTATGTAATTATGTAACACATGTAATTATAAATAAAATTAGGATTTTAATTCCAATAAATTTTTATTATAAGAAAGCAATATTTTCATGCTATTACTATTGTAAATATAATTAAAGAGATTTGAAAATCTGTAATTAACAATAATAATAATGGAAATAAATAAATATGACAAATGCTCTCAAGACTTATTTTTCATTATGGCAGACATGCCAGTATGTTCATGTTAGTATATTATAATATGTGCAAATTATATGTTTTTATTTTAAACAATTTCCATATATAAATGAAAATTTATAGTAAAATTATGAATTTAAGATTAAAAATTTGTTCAAATTTATGCTTTCCATTATTAATTTTATTTTTGTAGTACATTAATTTTTTATAAAAAGAGGTTTAATTATGCAAAGATAAATTTTATACAAAGCACCTGTACAGATAATTATAATAAATGTTTCTTTGATGATTTAAAAAATATTTATTTTCAAATGTTAAGTTATGAATCAAATTTAATAATCAGTTTTATTCGAACTATTTTATTAAATGCTTGTTATTGTAAATGATTTTTTTTTTAAATACATGTTTACACAAAACAAAATTAGAAAAAAAAAAAAAAAAAAAAAAAGAAATTTGTTTGATTTTAAATGAATATAACAAAGAAGGTTTTATTAAATTTTTATTTTAAAATCTGTGCTTATAAAATAATGTTTTTCTCTGTCTATTGATTTTAGTTTAGATGAAGATATTTAGAGAAAAATATTATTAAGTATTTTTAATTTAAATACATTGAAAAAATAATTAGATAATTTAATTTGAAATGTTTCATTATTTCTGTATAAATTTTTTTTTTTAAAAATAATGCCTTTAAAAATTCTTACAATTTGAGTGAACTATCTATTTATATGTTGTATGTTTATTATAAAATAGATTTTCATTTATGATTTTATTTTGAAATATGGGTACTAATTAGCATTGTAATTAAAATATTCCTGTAAATGTTTTTTTTCGTAGTAATTAAAAAAAAATATGAAAATAAATCTATTTTAATGATATTACCTAAACATTTTTTATTCTAGGCATTATTTATAAAATTCTTTTAAATTAGAAGTATTAGGAGAAATCTTTTGTACTTAAAATTAAATAAATTATAAAATTAAAAGATAATTAATGTATTTTTATTGGAAAACAAAGGGTTTTCAAATTTAGATTAAGTTCTTTTATTATTGAAAATTTTTTGATTTATTTATAATTAAAAACATATCTCTTTCTTACAAAAATATTTTTACTCTTTAGTGCTTTGAAATTAAAAACAATAAATGTAATTATGAAACCATTTAATTTTTCTAGGTACACTTGGTTGCCTGTGGTTTCTGTTTTGGGCATATTTTATTCATGAAACACCAGAAAAGCACCCTCGCATATCACAGGCAGAGTTGATTTTAATTCAAACTGGAAAAGTAGAAAATGTTAAGGTATACTTTTATAAATTAATTTGAGAGCATATACAAAATTGAATGCTTATTAGAAATACCATGCAATTCTGTAATAATCTCTCTGTTATAAAGCAAGATGTTCATTTGTATTTCTAAAAACTTAAAAACTCGATACTATTAATAACTTGATTTTCATTGAGAAGTCGAAATTTTTTCTTTGAATTTATTACTTTTTTTTTTTTTAATCATGTGTACAACAAAAATTATGAATAAATTTATATTGCCTTATTTTTCATTGTAAATGTGTAGCACCATAATAATTACAGTTCATGGGATTTTTTTAAAAGTTTTTTTTCCTCTTGTTTCAATTTTATTTTATTACAGCTGTTTAGAATTTTTCGAACACTGAAATCATTTTTATTTGAAAATTGTAACTGAAGATTATAACTTTAAATTAGCTTTTTGATGCATTATGAATTTATAGCTATCTTTAAATTAGCTATTAATTTATTTTTTATATATTCAGGTTTAAAAATATTAATTAACAGGCGT
The DNA here is from genome assembly GCA_021605095.1 of Caerostris extrusa. Taxonomy (NCBI): domain Eukaryota; kingdom Metazoa; phylum Arthropoda; class Arachnida; order Araneae; family Araneidae; genus Caerostris; species Caerostris extrusa. Next base: position 197,462 of record BPLR01021416.1, read on the forward strand.
CTACATTTTACAAGAAATTATCAAAAGTTTTATGATTTGTAGAATCTAAATATTGATCATGATGCAAAATATTTTGGTCTTATAATAGGTGCTCTATTTTTTTAGCTACAAAATTTTTATGAAGATACTAGTTATATAATTCTTTTTTTTTTTTCTTTCTAAATTTAACACTTTTTTTTTTTTTTTTTTTTCTTTCTGAATTCAATACAATGAAGGATTAATAATGTATTTTATGAAGTTTCCATGATTTAGTATTTACTTTTAAAATGTACTTACAGTTTCGTACATCACGCCGCTTTTAAATGGTAGTTAGTATTTGCTTGCAGCCAACTGCCATACCATGCTGAATATACCGGTTCTCGTTAGATCACCGAAGTCAAGCATCATTGGGCGCTGTCTGTACTTGGGTGGGTGACCACCTGGGAACGCCACGTGCCGTTGGCATTCACAAATTTGGGACTTGAATGGCCGAGTTCTAGCGCTCAGTGCCACAGATTTCGGGTTCGAATCCCAGCGGTGCCATGGATGTTTGTAGTGGTTCGGAATCCACTTTAAGCCATATGTCCCGGTCTCCTATGACTGTAAGAGTGTCATGGAGCCAAAGCCAGATTTCTACCTACGGGTGCTCCATCACAACAGAAGCTGCTTCCTTCCCCTTCAATCATGAGTACGTATGAGCTCGTGGGCTTGGCCAGTCAAATGGGATAAGAAACAACAACAACAGTATTTGCTTCAATCTAATTTATACTTTTATCATATTTAAATAATTTATACCACTAAAGATTTTGTAGTTTGGAAATAAAATTCAGTATTAAAGTTGTTTTCAATACAGCAGAAAATAAAATAATAATTTACTGGAATTTGTTTTTGAATGTTACTCCTCCTACAATTATTATGCATTTATACATTGGCAATTTTTATATTATTGTTTATTAGATTGTTATTTATTATTGCGATCTTTATAATTAAATATGCCAAAATTGAAAATTTTTTAATAAATTTTATTTCTAGGCTCCTCCAATACCATGGAAAACTGTTCTCTCATCTGTGCCTGTATGGATTCTTATGATTACTCATTTTGGACAAAACTGGGGATTTTATACATTTTTAACTGAATTGCCTACATATCTTGGCTCTATTCTACACTTCAACATTAAAAGTGTAATGTATCTTGGTATATATTTATATAAAAGTTAAAATTGACTATTTTATTTTGTTATTCAATCTTTTAAAAATACTAATTTTTTCCTAGTATTTTAATTGTTTGATATTTAATCTCTGTAAAATGTTACCATAGAGGATAACATTAATATATATATATATTTTGTATTAATCATTTTGGAAAAAAAAGGTCAAGAATGAAGAATTAGAAAGAGAAAAGGGAAATTCAGTGAACAGAGGAAATTTAATGCTATGGAATTAGCAAATTTTAACACAAGGCATAAATACCAAATAAATTTAGTGGAAAATTTGTATGAATATGTTCATACTACCGAGGAACTTGCAGCAAAGTAAAAGTGGATTGTTTAAAAAGGCATTATAATGCAGAACTTAAGCCCTTCAGATTGCTAGCTCAGATCTGTGCCAAGAAATTACTTTTGCCAATGTGGCACTTTAATAGTATGGAAGCATATAAATTTTTCAAGTTCGATTTTCTTGAAAATTACTGAGAAGCAGATTACTATTCCTACAGAAAAGTAGTTATATCTTTGACCAGTTAATATCTTAATCATGACTAACATGTACCATAAATTTCAATCAAAGTGATGGGAAGCTCATGACTTAGATAGTGTTCAAGAGTATATCTTTTCTATAAGAAGACAATATTAACCAAGTACTAGAAAGGCAGAATATTTTGAAGGCCTTCTAAATTGCAGAACATTTAATAAACTGACTGTAGAGATGTAAGTTTAAGAATAAGGAAGTAAGAAGTTGGAATAAACAAAAATGTGAATCTATTTTGCTCGATGAAATGAAAGATAGAGCATTAAGGAATTATGTTATTGTAAAGCAACTAGAAATTTTTTATTCGTATTGAATTAATGAAATTTAAAGGAAATAAACTTCGTATGTTGTCTGACATGGTAAAAATAGGGGAACATGCCATGCCAATGGAATAAATCTAAATCTATCTCATCAAACATTAGAAAAGAAATGTCATAATTGCTATGGAATTCTTTTGTTTGGTTTGATTTATAAAATAACTACAATTATTGCTAAATGTCAGCTATTTGCTGAAAATCTGATAGAAAATTACCAGAGTAAGTTTAGGCCAAATAGATTAACTACAGATAGGTTTTATAAGAAGTATATTTAAAATTTTTCATGAGCAGTATATAAGTACTTATCAACTCTTATGTTGGCTTTAAGCAAGCGTTTGATGCTATTAACAGTAATCTTTTGAAATATTGAATGAATTTGATGTTCCTGATAAAATTATTAAGACTTGTTAGAATGGCTGTCACTTCAACTATCTCTAGGATTTATCAAAATATTTTCTTCAGAAAGTTCAAGATTGAGATTGATTAAGTTAGAGTAATGTATTTTCAGCAATCCTTTAATTTGAAGAGGTTATGCGTGCTCTTTTTGTCTAATCTTAGTTGCTAGGAGTGGAAGTAAATTCATAGGATTGTTTAAAATGTTGAGAAATGAGACAAAAATTGTTGTATTTGAGGTAAATAGAAAAAAATAATAATAATGCTTTTGGATGGAAAACAATCCAAAAGAAAAGAAACTGTCATAAATAATAATTTAAAAATTGAGAGTTTTAGAGTTTAAATATCTAGGTACAAATGATTATGGTGAAAAAAATAAAAGCTATACTTGTTAAAAGGAATAGAAGCTTTTTCACCATTAAAAAATTTTTCACATTTGCAAGTATTCCAAGAAAAACTAACTTAAAACTATTATTAAAACATAATTTATGGCCCCAAAACCATGAACGTTTACAAAGAGAAGGAGGAAACAATGCTTATTGCTTGGATACAAAAAACGAGAAGAAATTTTGGACTTGTTCAAGATAATAGGGTTTCGAAAATCCAAAACAATGGTAAAATACAAAAATATGCAGGAAAAATATATATTATAAATACAATTAATTATAGAAGAATTGAGGGGATTAATTATTTACAACATATGAGGGAAGTTAGAGAGTAAGAAAAACCTGTAAGAGTTTAGAAGACATAGAGATAATGAAAGAGAGAAAATGGTATAAAAGTTACAGGGAATAGGAAAATTTGGGACGCTATGGTCCACCATAAGTTGTAGTGCCATGGATGATGATAATTTAGAAATTTGTTATTTGAAATAATAATATTAAAGAGAATAATTTGTTTAAATTACATCACGCTGAAAAAAAAAGTTCTCAAATCTTGCATGCTCTTTAAAATTTCTTTAGTTTCTGTCAATATCCATTGCTTAACTATACGTCTCTATATTTCTATTTATTTTTCACTATTTTTCAAAAATTGTTTTTGAAATTTCTGTTATAAAAACTAAATTTCAGAAAATTAGTGTTATGAAAAAAATAATTTAAATACTTCTTAGAAGTTATTAAATATTTATGTTCAATATTTACTTCATTTTTAGAATGGTTTCTTGTCTGCATTGCCATACTTATTGTATGCTATTGTGAGCTGGATTATTAGTTATTTTGCTGATGGTCTCAGAAAGAAGAAAATATTTACTATAAATACAATACGTAAAGTCAGTAATAGTATTGGTAAATATTTTATCTTATTCACTGAATTTTCTAAATATATTAAATGGTAACTTATATAATACATATGGTAACATATATCAACATATTTAAATGTTGTTTCCATTTTTAAAATGTGCTACTTAATTTGTATGTGGTATTAATTATTTATAAGCAATAATAAATATTTTTGTGTATATTTATTATGTAATTAAACAGAATTATAAATTCTTAAAAAAGTTTTCTATATAGTGTACAAATTTAGCTGATCAATTAAAAATTTTCTAATAAACAAATTAAATTAAAATAAAATGTTTACATTTAATATGTAAACAATTTGTATTTAATTAAGTATTAAAATACTTTACACTCACTTAGTATCTTTCTAAGCCATTTTAACTGTATATTAATTTCATAAAAGCATATACTTTAAACTATTGATTATTATCTGCAAATTTTTATCAATTTTCTTTAATTTTCAAAATTTTTTTTAATAATTTTATGTTATGAAGTTTTTATTAATTATGGTTATTTATTTAAAAAATTTCTAAAGTACAAGTAGGAAATTATACTATTTTTATTGATGCAAGTTATTTTGTAAAGTAATTTCTACTTTTAATAATATTAAAAATAACAAAATCAGGGATGAGACAAAAAATGTTTTTTTTTAATTGGTGATATACAGCACAAATATGTCAGCTGATTAATTGTTCCATATGTTGGCTGATTAATTGTTGTATGATTCATAAGTAAAATATGTAATATTAGTTAAATTCCTAAATATAGTATTTTTAAAGTTCTAAATGTTGTAATAACTTAACAATATTGTTTTTACTTCTCAATGGACCTTATTAAACAGAAAGCTTTCAGAAAGTTTAAACACGTTTCATTCATAATTGTAAAAATTTGTTTAATTTTAAAAAGATCATGGACATTCATTAAATTTTTCTTAAATTTCAAAAAGAATAAAATTTATTTTTAATGTTTCATTGTATTATTTCGTTTAAAAATCTAATTTAATTATCTTCTTTTGAATTTCTTAAAAGTTTTTAATGTTAATCTAGGAAAAAAATTATTTAATAAAATTAAATGCTTGATTATCTTTTATAATTTCCAAGTATTTCCTTAATTTATATGTCTTTTCACTATTTAAAATTAAATATTTATAAATGAGGCTACATATTAAATTACAGATTTTAGAAATTTAAAAGATGGTACCTCTGAAATGCGTAATGGGGAAGCATTTAATGGTATTGTACAAAAAAATGAATATATATATATATATGGACACACACATGTATTAATTATATATTTTTTTATAGGATTCTTTGGGCCTGCTATTTGTTTGGTTGGTGTCATTTTAGTTGGATGTGATTATGTCTGGAGTGTAGTATTTCTTACTCTAGCTATGGGATTCAATGGATGTACTTATTCTGGCTACATGGTTACTCATGTTGATATGTCACCTGATTTTGCTGGTAAAAATAATTTTAAAGTATTACTAGTTATTATATTAAATTAATATTTATCTTATTTTACGTTTTTATGTATAATTTTCAGTGAAAAAGATTTATTATTCACCCAATGATAAAACATAAAAAAAAAAAAAATATGTGTTAAGAAATTATAATGACTATTCTTTGAAATGATTAAAATGTTAAGAATCAAAAGATACTCATCTTTATAAAATATGCATTAATATATTTCTTGATTTTCACATTTAGATCAATGTAATTCATGAAATTATTAACATTATGGAAAAGAAAATGAAAATCTTTTTTTTTTTAATGTACTTAGTATTCAAGTTATTACTTCTTCTATGAATATATATCTAATAATTAGATTTCTTTTTATCACATTTTAGTTTTGCATTATCACCTATATTTATTAATGTACAGTTTATGAGAAAATGTTTGTTTTTTTTATTATTACCATTCATTGTTTTTTATCTTCCAATTTTTCTGGAAATTCTTATTTTATATTTGTGTTATATGTTTTACAATACAAATTTTAACCATTTCTAGAAGTAATATATAATATTAGAAGAAATGTATTTATTTTATTTACAGAAAATTATTTTTCCTAGTAAGTATTATAAAAGGACTTTTTGGTTTGGAAAAATTTAAACTTGCATTTTAATTTATGTATTATTATTTTCAAAATGTCATTAAAAAATTACATTACTTTTTACGTGTCTGCAGGTACATTGATGGGGATGACTAATGCTTTTGCTACTTTAGCTGGTTTCTTAGCACCTAAAGCTGTTGGTAAACTAACAGAAAATGAAGTAAGCTTATTTTCTTTTATTAAAATTATTATTTTTGATTTTCTAAATGATATTTAATTTTCTGATATATCTCTACATTTATTCATTGTTGACACAATCCGAAACAACTAATTAACATATACCTTAAATTTATTGTAATTGCTGCAATTTTTTAAACTTTGTTTTATCTATATTTAATATGTTTACATTAGAAATGTTAATGATTTTGACTTTTTAATTTTGGATCTAAATTAAAAGGATTTTTTTTTACTTTTAGCTGAGTAAAAATTGTTGAAATAAGCTTAACAATGTAATGAAACGTATTGGATGCAAATTTAAACCTTGGAGTTCTTATCTAAATGTTAAATAAAACATGAATGGAAGAAAACGGAATCTTCTAACTTGACATTGTCATATGTCATCAGGTCAAATATTCCAGGGAATATTAGAAAGAAAATAATTGGGACTTCCTTAGCCTCCTATTACTATTTGAAATCAAGAATTTTTGGGTGCCTTCTTGATTTCTATATTTGCATCTGTGGGTCTTATGGCAGATACACTGCTATCAGCAGATACTCTACCTTACAATATACAGTCCAGTCACATTAATGTGACCACCACCTACTTTCGACGTCAGCGTGAAATAACCAATCACAAAAGACAGGTTGCAGCACATTGCAGTGGAGTGTATATAAAGGATGTCCTAGGTCATCGGAAAGCATTTAAATCGTTGGCACGTCCTGAACGCCTCGCAGTGGTCCGCTGTGCCAAATGTGGTTAGTCTGGCTTTTGACAGGTGGTCACATTAATGTGACTGGACTGTGTATTATAAGCAGTCCTCTGATGTCTGCAAGGTGTACTTGAATTCATGGGCCAAGCTTTAAAAGAAGGTAAATTTCACATAAAGAAGTATTTTTGTATAGTAATGTGGGGTCAGAAATGAAAAGTTTAGGTGAAAGAGTAAAAAAATGCTGTAGAAATGAAAAAAAGCTTTTTATTGTGCAAATCTGTCAAAAATGATTTTGCACAATTAAATGCTAAGACATCTGATTATTGAAAGTGGTAAAGCCATGGGAGTGTCAATGCAATGATTGGCCACATGCTTTCTAGGAGCCGTTTTCTATTAATATGGGGATGGACATTTAATATGTAATATGGTTAAATATGAATAGAAAATAAGATTCATTTTTTAGGTTGAATTTTATTATGTCAAAAACTGATCGAATAATGATGATGTTGCTACTAGATATCACAAATGTACAAACACAACACTATTATAATGATTTCTTTATTGTCCTATACTTACTAACTTATTGACTTAACAGCATGACATATCAGATCTTTCTTGGAGAGGTATTACAAGAATTACTTGAAATGTTCCAGTTACTATTCAAAATGCCACATGTTTACTGCATGATGTGGCTCCAACTCATTTCTGCAAAATGTGTATAATTATCTTAATGACATGGTCAGCTTTGGTCAATTGATTTTTTTTTCTTATGGGGGGCATCTCGGGCACACATCTACAAAACTTCAGCCGCTGTAGCAACCATTCTTGAAGCATCTAAAACATTGAATCATTGCTGCAACTGTTCATGAAACATCTGGCATCTTCATAAGGATACATCAATCACTTGCTAGGCCTGTATCGATGTTGGTGGTAGCACACTTTGAGCACTTACTATAAATGTTATCTAAATTTATTTCTACAGCATTTCTTGATTCTCTATTTGCTATTACATTTCTGACCGCTCCACACATAAAAAAAAAAGCAGTAATATATATATGTTTTTTTATTTTTCCTTAAAGCTTGGCCTATGAATTTAGGGACGTCCTGTATCTATGGTAGTTATATTGGTGGTAATAATTATGCATATTTTGTTGTGCAATTACTTAATTTGTCATACCTTCAAAATGATATTGCATTATAATTAAATTTTATTATTATCTTTGTTTGAGCACACATGATTTTGATTTTCTTTATATAAATGATAAATTTGATTTTAATTTTAAAACATTCACACAAAAATGTATTTTTTTTTTTTTTTTTTTTTTAGAAAACTTTGGCACAATGGAGAATAGTTTTTATCATTGCAATTGCAGTTTATGTTGTAACAGGATTTTTGTTTATCTTTTTTGGCTCGGCCAAATTGCAAGAATGGGGAACCAACCATGATTCTGAAGAAAAGAATAGGGAGAAAAATAGTGATACTGATGAGAAGTCATCTTCATAAGCAAATGATATTTACTTAAAAACATTTTATTTATAATTATATGCTTAATAGTTTTTTATTGATAGAAACAATCAAGGTCTCTTTATGAATTATACTAAGCTAACAAAGAATCATCTTGCTATAGTTTTGTCTAAAATTTCCGTGATATCTGTGTTTCAGATGATGAAATAGAAAGCTGAATTTGATCTTATTCCCGATTATCTTCCAAATATTTTTTACACTTAATATTGCTACGATTATACATCAGTGATTTTATTTTATATTTCCACATTTTAATTTATATTTTATCATTGATTTTATTCTACACTTTTTGAGTTTCATGAATTTTTATTTTTTTTTATTATCAATTTCAAATTGTATATTTTTAAGGTATTAGTAATGAAATTGAATTATCTGTTGTTTTGTTGCAATATTGTTTTTCATCTTTTTTGTTAATTAATACAGAGAAAAGACTTGTTACCTCTATTTATATATTTTAGTTTGTTTTCAATATTTAATTATCTGTTCATATTGTACAGAATCAAGTCACATATACATGTATTGTTTTGTATTATCATTTTAATTATAGTAAAAATACAAAGCGTATTTTAGCTTTGTAAATAATTATTACAACTGTGATACATAATTTTTTTAACTCATTATATATTTATATTTTTTTAAATATTAGTCAGCTTGTTATTTCCCTTTATTTGTAATCTGTTTTTATTTTTGTTTGAAACTAAATACATTGTTACATAATCACGAAGTTCATTCTGTTAAAATTTATAAATTTTTTTAGTAAGAAAGAGATTTGATAACTATTTTGTACCATAATGTAATAATTAAAAATATAGAGAAAATTTGTTCTTTAATGAACATATTAAATTTTTTTTAGGTTTATATATATTTTAATAATTATTGATAGTACTTAAAAAATTGATATTTTAAGATATTTAAAATTATATAGCCATATATTATGTTAGAAATAAATTTTTATAATCAGATTTACAATTATAAACCTTGTTTTGAATTTCCATTTCAGATTTCAGATTTAACTATTTTAAGAAAGAAAATATTTGCTTATGTAATGTTTTTCTAAGGAGATATTTTGGTAAAATATTTTTTATTGTATGTTTATTACATTCTTGTAATGAATCTTATATATATTTATGATATTCAAATTAAAAACAATCACATTTTTTTTTTCAGAACGAGTGACATGAAATATTCGTTACTGGTATAACCAAATTTTCAGATCACAATCACTCCTGGTTATGTTGCTTTTCATTAGCCGAGTGCCAGGAAGTTTGGTTCGGAAGGAATTGGGCTAAAAATATGACTCACAAAAAGTACTTTAGAAAAATAAAAAGTTCTAGCAATTAATGTTAAAGAGGTTATTCAATTGCAACCTTCAACAATACAACCAGTAGCAAAGGTAATCAACTAAAGTACTGCTTTAACAGTATACCTAGTAAATTTTAACTTTTCTCGGCATTGATGCTTATAAAAAGCCATCTTGGAACAACAATGAGATTTATAGAAGTTATTCTATTATTAACATTTTTGTACCACTTCTTTTAAGCTGCTCTAAAATATTTTGGTATTTTATTATTTTTAGAGGACATTTAATCTAGATTTGTTTACAAAAATATGTAAGAATAAGGTTAGTACACCATTAAAAAAATTGTTTTTTATAAATACAAGTTCAACAAACATGAATTTTCTAAATTTATTAGTAACGATCATTGTAAACGAAATTACAGAAAAGAGTCGTACATTTTTTGTCCAACTTCCTATCCATGGCAATGCACTGTGAATTTAAATATCTTGCATCCAGTTCAAACCAAATATCACAACTCATTACATTTTTGAGTGATTTAATAGCATTTTCTTCTATTACATTATTTATACGCAATATTGTGAATTTGCTTTTTTCAATGATTGTCTGTTAAAATAGTTATTTTCTATTAAAAAAACTGTAAAGTTCACAGCATTAATAGTTAAAACATTTTGCTGAGTAATTTTTCTCATGCATACTATCAGATCTATTTGTTGAATTTTTGATATTCATATATATGCAAAGAAAGTTATCTGTTTTTCTTTAAATATAGAGTAATGTAAATATTTTGATTCTATATTAATGTTTCTTGCTGTTCAATAAAACAAATATACATACAGTATGATAGTAAATTTCTTATGAATGCAATTACTCATAATTTATTTTAATTCATGTGTTTATCTGAATAATTTAAGTAAAATTAACAATGTGGAAATTTTTAATATCTCCATATCAATTTGGCCAATTTATCTATCACTAATTTTAAGATTAAAAAAAGCTTTCGGGTTTTGTAATAGGAGAAAGATCATAATTGTGAAATAACTAGTTCGTTGAAAATTACTTTTAAAAGAACAAAACATGTTTATTTTAAACTTGAACATATAAATTAACCAACCGACTTACATTAATTACTAATCCCGCAAAAAATACTTTATAATAGCAAATTAGTTTGTTATACACCAATATTTATTCAATTTGAGTGCACTCATTTTTTTTCCTTCTCTGTAGATAGAAATATTAGCACAAGTGGATTAAATTAGAATTCTTTGATTTTCAGTTATCAAAAAAATTTTTTTTTTTTTTTTACTACTGTCCTACTGGAATTTAATATCAGTATTTGTTTCATTTTTCACATGTATACTTTAAATATATGAAACATAGATCATATTATATTTTTAGATACATTTGCACTAATAAGAGATGTTTAATTGTATACGAAGTTTTATCCCTAGATTCAATGAAATACAATTTTATTTAAAATTATGCAAATCAGTCATAAATATATTATAATCATTAGTTTATGCTAGCCCATGATTAAGTCTTCTTAACTGTTCATTTATCTATGTTCTTAAAGGTGAAAATTAAATTAGAATTTATTACATGAAAAATAATCAAACAATCACAACATTTTTAAGAACATTTTATTACTGAATAATGAGAAACAGTGTTAATGTACTTAAATTGTGCTATATAGAAATGTCTTATAGCTGGCAAATCTTACCTAAAAACCCAAATAATTAAAAAAAGTTTTGTAATTTATATCTAGGAACTTTAAAAAAATTTAAATAAAATGAATTTTTTTTCCTTCAGATTTACAAAATGATAAAAGTCATTTTTAGAAGGATGAAGATGCACTAACAGGTAAAATAAATAAACTTTACATATTCAAAAACACTTAAAAACATATACCAAGCCTTTTATAATCCGTACATAGTTTTTGCACACATACATAAACATACATCTTTTATGAAAATATATTATCACAAGACCTGTCCCACATGATACCTTTCGTAACACACAATTCTAGTACATTCTACTACTAGTAACTTTCACTGGTATACTGAAATAACAAAAAAATTTTTTTGTTTCCTACTGATGTAATTAAAAAAACTTTTATTTTTGGGATTAGTAAGGATTGACAGCTATTTAAAGATAAACTTATCACGCTAGACTAGCTTAAGAATTTCATTTTTGCTAAATATCCAACATCACACATTCTACAAATTTTCATTAAATGGTTCGGAAGGTTTTATCTTTTGTGCCTCATTGATTAATGGATATTCGAATCAATAGTAGCATATATACAGTTCACACAGCATAGAATTATTATTTTTTTTTGCTAATGTTGGATATTGATAACTAGTCTAGTGTGATTAGACTTGTAAGTTACTTTAGTTGATATAAATGAGTCAATTGTCTTTTTGCATAGTGAAATTCAAGTAACTGACATCCTGGAGATTTGGCCATTATGATGCCAGTGATCTTAATCTAACTGTTAAGTCCATTTTCACAGTCTTGAATATAATACTTTATACAAATGGTGTAAATATCTTTGATCTTTCATCAAGATCATCAAATAGGTTAGCATGGTAAACATCAGACCACTTCACCGATTCAAAAATTTCATCAGGTCCATAATTTGTACTTTTATGTAACAAAACACTTGATTTGGAAGGTGAATACATAGCATCACACAATTCATCATGAGGCAAAGAGGAATTTAAAATGCCATCGCTTGTTTCCGGTAATGAAAAATCTACCCATCGTTTGTTATCTTCAAAAAGTGTTTCAAAATTGGACAAACAGTCAAGTTCATAGGTCATGTCAACATGATTACCAAGAATAGAAGTGAAATTTAAATCTGGAATGTCTTCACCACTACTTGAACTACATCCAACATCTACTGCCTCATCTGATAGACTTTGTAAACTACTGCAGCTACTTTCTTGCGACGATAGTGAATGATACGATACAGACTGGCTCCTCTTTTGTTCTCTATGTTTTTCATTTGCTGAAAAACCCGACTTAGAAAATTTGTTCATAACCCTTTGGTTTTCAGTTGCCTGGTTTTTTGCTCCTCGATTTACAATAGTTTTTATTTTGCTGGCATAACTGTGATGAGATGCATTATCAGTTTTTGTTTTGTTCAACTTATTTTTGGATGGTTCTTCAGAATGATGACCAATGTGTTGTGTCATATTCTTATTTGAAGAAATTTTGACAGATTTAGATCTAGAATGTTTATGTTTCATTTTTCCTTCTTTATCCTTGCCCCGTTTTGCCTCTACTTTCGGTTGCAAGTGCTTTCTTCGGAAATGGGCCTGAAGATTGCCTTTTTGCGAAAAACATAAAAGGCACTCATTACATTGAAAAGGCTTTTTGTTTTCATGTACTTGTTGAATGTGCAACATAAGAACTGATCTACGTGTATATCCTCTATTACATATATCACAAATAAAGGGCTTTACTCCTGTGTGACAATTCATATGGCGTTGTAATGAACTCTTAATGTTAAAAGATTTGTGACATAATTCACATTCATATGGTCGTTCATTGTTATGATGGCGTAGATGTGCTTTAAGATGTTCCTGTTGCATAAAATCTTTATCACAAATAGAGCACTTGAATACTTTTTTTGAATTATGGAACTTCAAATGTTGATTAAGATTTCCTTTCTGAGGGAAGCGCTTGTGACAGTAAGGACATTGATATTGATGCTTTGCATGAGTTTGCAAATGTGACTGGAGATGGTGTTTCTTAAGAAACTTTTTTGAACAAATATGGCATCGATGGCTTTTGTCAGAATGCAACCTTTGATGCTTACGATATAAAACATGAGTTTTAAAGCTTTTCTGACATAGCATACACACACTAATCATACCTTTGATATCTAAAAAGAAAAAAATTAAACCTTGAATACAAAATTCATTAAAAAAATAAATGTTTTTAAACATGCTACAAAAATATTTTTTTATGAATTAAATTTTGGAAAAAAAAATGAACTAACATTTATATACATGGTATTTTATGCTTAATTGGATGACAGTCGGTCTAAAATTTCCAAATGTAAGCATTAAAAAAAAAAAAAAAAATATTTTTTTTTCATGATTTTACACATTAAATATGACCATAGAGTTTTACATTGCTTGCCAATTGTTTCAGTTGCTGTAATTTTTTTTGTTTAAACTTTAGGTTAAATAAAATTCATTTACAGAAATTTGAGTAAGATTAATTAGATGTATTAGTTTTAATTAGCAGTTACCAAATGATGAAGAATCTTCTATGTAATTTTTCAAGGGAAAAAAATTCTATATGTGTTTTGATCGGATATAAAATTTTATCCTTAACAATATAAAACAAAATTGTATTTTACTGCTGACATGACACCAAAATGCTACTGATGATTGTAATCTCTTTTCTTAGAACATAGTGAAATTTAATTTGAAAGCTTTCATATTATAGATATATTCTCCTCAACTTATATCAAATGTATTTATTTATTGCATAAAAAAATACAAATACACTGAAGTGACAAAAGTCATGGGATACCTCTTAATATCGTGTCGGCCCTCCTTTCGCCCGGCGAAGTGCAGCAACTCAACGTGGCATGGACTCATCAAGTCGTTGGAAGTCTTCTGCAGGAATATTGAGCCATGCTGTCTCGATAGACGTCCATAATTGTGAAAGCGTTGATGGTGCAGGATTTTGGGCACGAACAGACCTCTCGATGATGTCCCATAAATGCTCGATGGGATTCATGTCGGGCGATCTAGGTGGCCAGATCATTCGTTGGAATTGTCCAGAATGTTCTTCAAACCAATCACGAACAGTTGTGGCCCGGTGACATGGTGAATTGTCATCCATAAAAATCCCATCGTTGTTTGGGTACATGAAGTCCATGAATGGCTGCAAGTGATCTCCAAGTAGCTGAACATAAGCATTTCCAGTCAATGTTCGGTCCAGTCGCACCAGAGGACCAAGTCCATGCCATGAAAAAACAGCCCACACCATTACGGAGCCACCACCAGCTTGAACAGTGCCTTGCTGACAGTTTGGGTCCATGGCTTCGTGGGGTCTGCGCCACACTCGAACCCTACCATCAGCTCTTACCAACTGAAATCGTGACTCATCGGACCAGGCCACGGTTTTCCATTCACCTAGGGACCAACCGATATGCTCACGTGCCCACGAGAGTCGCTGCAAGCGATGTCGTTCTGTCAGTAAGGCACTCGAGTTGGTCTTCTGCTGGAATAGCCCAAGAAAGCCAAATTTCTGTCCACAGTTCTAACAGACAAGTCCCTTGTACGTCCCACATTGATTTCTGCGGTTATTTGACGCAGTGTTGCTTGTCTGTGAGAATTTACGACTCTTTGCAGACGTCGCCGGTCTTCGTTAAGTGCAGGCGGTCGACCACTGCTCTGTCCATGGTGGGATGTTATGCCTGAAATTAAGTCAACACTCTTGACACAGTGGATCTGGGAATGTTGAATTCCCTAACGATTTCCAAATGGCACCATGCATCTAGCTCCAACTAACATTGTTCAAAATGCAGTCATCATTCAAAACCTCTTCACATGAATAACTTGAACAGAAATGAAAGCTCTGCGAAAGCACTGCGCATTTATACCTGTTCTACGCGATGCTACTGCCATCTGAAAATTTACATATTGCTATCCCATGACTTTTGTCACTTCAGTGTATATCATCTGTAGAAATATACGAATTCGACTATGAAAGAAATCCTTTCCTGGTCAGTTATATGCAAGGCACACAATGTACAACTTTATCGCAAATTAAAAATCAGAATCTTTAAAAATGAAAATTTATTTGTTCATTTACATGAAATATCACATGGGACTTCTATTCCCACAGAAGTGAGTAATCAGCAGCATTTGCATTATTCATCCTTAATTTTAATTTGGTGTAAAATGTCTCAACTGAAAAGTACTTTACACATGCATACATATATAAATATATAGAAACTCATTAAAATAAAAATTTCAATTTAATGTTTCCTGGGAAAACATTCGGATTCAGATGATAACCATGGAATTTGTTCTACAATAGAAGCCCTTCAAGCTTTAAAAATAATGAAATGCATGAGAACGGTTTACAAAAACCTTGTTTTGAAAAGGCAATTTGCAACCTAACTGATAGACACAAAGTAAAATAACAGATAAAATTAAATATATTATAAAAGTTTGTTTAGTTACCCTTTTTATGTTTCTTGCTATCATTTGGAGCCTTCATTGCTGCAGTATGATCATTATCAATTGCACGAGATATTCGCTCATCCACAATATTATTTCCTTGATTTTCCAAAAACATCTTGATCTATAAATAATTTTTTACTTTGTTATAGGAAATACATATATAATTTAATTAAAACAAAAATTATATAATGGTCCTATTAAATACAATAAATTTAAATAGGCTACAAATATAATAATTGAAAATACAAATACAAATCTTGTCAAATATTGTAAACAAATGAGAAACATAGGAAGAATAAGCAGTAATGTTTTTAAAAGATGCTTAGTAATGGTTTGGCCACTTTGTAGCTCAGGGTAAGGATGATTTGAATTACCAATGAAATTTTTTTTTGAAATTATGCTTGAAAGCGCATCTCCCTACTCCAGTTAAACTGCAATAAAAAAAATTGTCTAGGGCTTTGAATTAGAAATCTATAACATATACCTACCTTAAATTAAATAGAAAAACAATAATGCATTTAACATAAATCAATGTATAAGACAACAGTCCAGGATGGGCTAAAGCCTTTCAAATAGTTTCTTTATTTAATAAACAAGATTTTTACATTTTCCCAAGGATTTGTTCTCTTCGATCGAATGCCTTCGCTGCAAAACTGGCATTCTCCAAAATGACAACTTATTCAAATAACATATACAGCAACTTTTTTGACAAGTTGTCTAATTTATGATTCTCATTTTTAAACATGCTTTAGAACACTGCAGGCATGTGTCATTGTCTCTTTGAAACTGCATTTTTATATTATCAGATTTTATTTTTTTATTATAACTGGAGTAGAAAGATTTATATCAATTATATTATATTTAATATTAAATTTGCATATTAAGCCTACATTCATTCTTTAAACTTCAATTCATAACCTTTTAGTGCTTCCAAAATGTATTTAATTACTAAAAATTAAATCTAAATTAATTGATCCGTATCATTAATTTTTTATAAAGAGTGGTTATCTTGCAATAATTAAGGGAGTATTTTATTAAAATTAAAATATCTTCAATATCCAATTTATCAAGTACATAAATGTGATAAATTGAGGCTTATGGCTGCAAGTTCTTAATAGAATTTAAAAATTATTAAAAATAGCAATATTCTCTAAATGTCACTTAGGAGTGACTTTAATTGCAACTAATTGACTTAACTTAATTGCAACTTTTGATATATAAAAATCTTAAATACATATTAAAAGAAAAACTACATGAAAAAATGTCACAATAATTATTAAGATTTTTCTCTTTCAAAGCAGTTTTGCACTGCATATACCCGACTAGCACCTTTAATAAGTAATTAATATGCACATTTCTGCTGTTAGACATTACACATAATGCTGGTCAGACTATACAAATGTTAAGAGTGGTATAATCTTTTGCATGACATTGATAAAAGAAATGCCATGCAAAAGGTTATAAAGCAAAGTAAAGTCTGTATGAGCAGTCTAAGCTGAGTTTATATGATATTGGAATGTACAATGTAAAATTGTTGGCGAAGGAAGAAGGGGAAAAAAAAAAAAAAAAAAAAAAAAACCACACTACAGGTACCCAAAAAAGGAAGTATTCCCATATACAGAAATCACTTTTAAAGTATATTTATTTTAGAGATGGATAATTTTTTAAATATCTTTGAAATTGATATTTTACATTCTACTCAGGAGGTCTGCACAATTTAGTTGAGTCATTTTATTTTTGACGATTTATCCCTACCTCTATTGCTAGTTCTTGGTCTGCAAATTGGAAGTCTTGAAAATGCTGATATTTAAAAGTTTAGGTTAGAAAAGTTAGTTCATTTTTAAATTTACTATTAAACATTTACATGGGAATATCCCATTATTACCAAAATATTATACAATGTAATAACTTTTTTCTAATATATAATATTCAAATATGCATTTGTAAGATTTTCATTCTGTTAAATACACAAGCCACAAATTAAATATAAAATTACAGATTAATTACTTGTAAAATAAAAGGTAATCTACATTTTTTCAATGGACTAGTAGAAATTTAACAATATTTGAAATCATAAGCATCTATAAGTTTATTTCTAATGTATTCACAAGTAATTAAAATGTAACTTATATTTTTACACAGAAAACTAGTAAATATTGAATTTTTTTCTATATTTGATAATTGGTAAAAAAAAAAAATTATTCATTTTCTAATTGATTACAAAGCTTCAGTATAACTTTCAGTCAACATAATAAAAATATTCATAACTTAGCAATTCAGTATTTTAATGTGATTGGTACTTATGAGCAAGTTTATATTACATCATTATCAATTTCAGCCATATAAATTAATAACCATTATTCCCCTTAAAAATAGTTTATTTTTTAAATTTCACAAAATAATTTCTTTCTGAGCAGTTCCTCAAGTTAAAAAATTGAAATGATAAATGAGAATATAATTATTTTCGCAACAAACATTTAGAACATTGACACAAACTTGCGAGCACGAAGTACAAAATTACCGCCAAAAAGCTTTAAACCTATCACATTATAATCGATGTGAAAGTTTTGGCGACGAAAATGTCGCCAAACCGGCAATATACATAAACATAAGGAATCTGATTTTATAAAGTAAACAACGAACAGAAACTTCAAACAATGTATAGAACTAAATCATTTTAAGTTACAATTATCAAAATTTTTAAACACAAATAGTTAATTATATGATAACAAAACAATAAAGACACAACACAATAGCATGTCAATGTATCAACATACCGCCTATTCACAAGAATGAAAAAACAACAAATTATAGTTATTTAAAACATTTTAAGAAGCACTTACTTTTTATGAAGTCACAACAGTTTCTTCAAACAAAATTTTCAGAAAAGACACATAAAACTTGTCAAGTTCTACTGCGCACTACAAAGAACAATTTAAAGCGGTTATTTCAAGGTAGGCTTAGTTTGCGCGCTTTTTAATTTCCATGAAAAAAGATACAATGTATTATTCGGAGATGATAATGCTTCAAGCAATAAAAATTCAGAAGTTTTGTTGAAAAATTAAAGAAATTTTTGATCACAATATTTTATAAAAACAAAATAAATAAAGTTAAATAGAGGCGGCAAAACTACTATAACGCCTGTACTTATCGTGTGTTTTACAATAAGTTTGGACAAATTTAGTTGTATAGTGCTGCTGCAGTACTTACATCAAGCTTTGAGAATTTTTGAAAGGCCACAATGCAGCTCTAGTGAAAATTAGAATAATTGAATATTTGTAAATCAATAAATTCTCTGATATTCTTTAAATTTTTAAAAAATATTTAAAACTATGATGATTTATTTACTAATTGGGAAGGGCATGACATGCAGATATATGTATTACAGAATTATAATATGAACTTGTAGAAATATTGAATTATAGAATAAGATAAAAATAAAAATATTTTTAAAAATCAGAAAAATTGAAGAAAATAAATAAAATATATATAAAAGAAAATAAACTTAATTACACTCAAGAAATCAACAAACAGAAAATTTAATAACTTGAAAGTTGGGTTTAAAAAAAATGGTTACAAGCAGAATTTTTGTCAGAATCCATATAATTTAAAGGTGGTAGATCGAAAGTCAATAAAATATATCCGTTATCATTAATGTTCGAAATCCTTTTGTGCTCATTTATAGCATATTACTTTATTTATTCCTTTAAACAGCGGAATCATCTATAAAATAAGAGTTTCCCATTCTTTACCATTGTAACTTGCCCGTATTACGAATCTTTAAAACATAAAATTTTATTTTGTTACTTTCCCTCTACCTGAGTTTCTTTTTCCGCTTCTTCTTTCTAAAGTTCGTATGTCGTCGTCTTGATATCGCCGGTTATTTCTCACAATTTGAGTCGGCTGCGATTATTTAGCACAGTAAATTCTGTTTTCTAATTCAAAATGTAAGCGCTTGAATTTGTGTCATGATTTTTTGAAGCAGTTAATTTAAACCCAAGAATTATAAGCAAACACCGAATTAAGGAGTAAAATAAAGAGCAAATTTTCTCTCATTAGCAATGATTCGAAATATGATGTTATTGCTGCAGGAGATAAATAGTTCAGCTTGGCTGTATTTTGAGAATGGAACGAGAACCTGTATTCTTTTTTCGAAAGTTAAACAGAGGCAGTGATGTTGAGAGCTAATGGGATGTTAATAAATTCTATATGTCAGTAGTTTTACCCATAATACCTACTCACATGTTGTGACTCGAGGGAAGGGGGAAAGAAGGAAACTAGAAAATGACAAGGAGAGAAAAAAAAAATTGTAAATGAATGAAGTAAGCAAGAATGCAATTTCTCGTATAGCTTTGCTGCTTCTCCTATTTTGGCGAACAAATGTTTGTTTGTAGGTAGGGACTCTTATAGTGCAGTGCAATGATACTTGTAAATGAGTGGCCTCTTTTAATTTAAAACGTTGTATTTATTGAAAATAATATTCGAAATTATAAGACTATATATTATACAAGTAGCATGCTCATTCGTGTGGATGTGAAAATGTTGTAGTCGATACGAAATGCATTGACTATGTTCTTATGTGGAATATGGCAGTTTATGAGAACATGTTTTATTTTGGAATCATTTCGATGAAGTCGATGAACATGTGGCTTCTACTCTTTGAATCTGATATTCAAATAAAGTAAGATAAAAATTAATATCGTTATGAACATAATCAAATTTCTGCATTAGATTTTGAATATACAATTTAGGTTTGCAACTGTTTTTTTCCAGGTTTTCATTGTGATAATTCATATATTTTTTTTTTATTCTTTAATCTTATTTTTTTAATTTCAAACTTCATTTCCTTTTTATCTCTTTCCCCAGAATTCGTCTTGGTTCGTTGTTTCCTTGATTTCGTCTTGCCTTTTCTTTTTACTTTTTACTTTTACATTAATCTCATATTTAATAATTCTTTCATGAAGTCTTCTTCTCAATTAGGACTTTCAATTATCATTTTTTAGTTCGATACTCTCTAAAGTATCAGTTTTATCGATTCTTAACTCGAATGCAAACATTCGGAGGTCTTTCTGTAATTCACGCTTCTTTTCACGCTTTTCCGGGGCATGTCATTTCGAGTTGTATTAAATAAAGGCTTCCTTATAACATTACAAAATGTTTAAAAATATTTTTTCGTACATAAAATAATTAAAAAAAACCTCTTCAAATTAAATTTTTTTTTTTTTATAGTAAAAATATAAGTTTGACGATAAAAGCAGAGAGCATGCCAAAGATTTTCAATGGGATTAAGGTCACGATAATAAGCTGGCCTCTCCATAAACATAATTCCTTCACTCTCCAGGTAATCATCGACGATCATAGCTCTATGAGACGTTCATATCATCAGTTAAAGCGGAATCGTAGGAGTAATATAGGAGGAGTAGGATTATAGGAGGGATAGGAGGAGTGTATAATCTCACAGTAGGGTCTAGGACTTCATCCCGATAACGAACAGCCGTTACAGAATCTTGTCTAAAGAGATGCACCGCTGTGCAATATTCCAACGAAATCCCTGTCCACACCATAATGCTTCCACCTGGGCATATATAATGTTTGAGAATTTTCTGAGGTTGATTACGTGTGCCTTTTTTCTAAAGATTTTTGTTTGCTTGTCATCTGTTTGCAGGGCAAATTGCGACTCATTTGTGAACATAACGTTGCCATAATAAGACACAGCCCAATTGCCTACACCAATTTAATTATGTCCCACTGATTGATCGGATACAAGAACACAATTTTAGGCTATCTAGGCATAGAATCAATTCATATGTAGTCTTTGGCTACACATGGATGGACTCCGAATTTTTGCAGACGGTTCAATCACACACGTATAGAGGTTGTTCTTCGATTACGCTTGAATATAACAGCAATAAATCGATCTTCCTCGTGGATCATAATCTTTGGATCAGCGGCCACAGAATATCGGGCAATAATATGCAAAAAATGGCTAGTTAGAAATTGTTTCAATAATCATGAAATTACAGAATGATGAACGCAGATGAAAAAAGAAACATCTGTGATTGATGTCTCTGCTTCAATGCGTCTCACAGCCCGCCATCTCTCAGAATTTTCCATTCGTCTTCTGAAAGGCACAGAAACACGTCTGTCTTGAAAACAAAACGTATGAAAGTTCTAAACACTTTTTGATCAGTACTTACATACAACTCCTGTAACCCTTCACAATGCTGGCATCTTACACGACGGCGTTTTTTGGATATTTCTCATTATGAAACGGTGATTGGTCATTACATAACATATTTGCATACTCCTATATAAATTAAAATGTATCTTTTTTTTTTTTTGAAACTAAATAACATGCTTAAGCAATCAATCAGTTAATACAAATGAACCTTATTGTTGATTTTTAATAAATTAAACGCCAAAAACGATAAGCTATAGGAAAATACAAGAAGCGAATAAAATATTTTCTGAATTGTTACTTAGATGATTTAATGGTAACGCATCAAACCTCACGTGCATGTACAGAAACGTGGAAAACCGTTACCAGCGAGAACACGTGGTCATCAACTTTTGATACAATAAAACAAGTAATATAAAAATTTTTTTGTAAAATCTCTTCCTACATTTTTTTCACTGCATCACAGAAAGTCCTTTATAAATAGTTTTCATTCATTTTTTTAAGTTTATCTGACGCCATCTATTGGTAGATAAATGCAACTTAAATCTAAAAGAAACTAAAATTAATTAATTAAATTTAATGATTGAATTAATATTTGAAAAAAAAACTGTATTAACATCAAGTGTCCTCCACTACAAGTTTAAAAAAAATGTATTTGAACTTGAGTGGATGAATAAAAAGTATTTTATTAACTATTGAAAATTTGAACAAGATATATATATAGGGAGAGTGTGAGCTAATAGAAGGAATTGAATAAACTACAAATTAGGAAATAGATTTTGGAGACACAAGGAATGTAGGTTGGTGATGGAATCTATGAGCCAACAATGCACGTATGAATTTTTCAAATACATATTTGAATGGAATGGGAATGAGTACAAACGATTCCGACATCCAATCACTTGCGACAGAGGTTTTGCGATCGATTCCTGAAGAGGTATTTCCTATCAGCTTACAGGAATTTTATAAATGCTGTAAGAAGCGTGTCGTGATGAATGGTACCAGTTTGAAATCAATGACGTCTATAACAGTTATCATATAAATTATAGGATATATGAATAATTAAACCTCACATGAAATGCATTTGATAATATCGGTATGTCAAGGTTAGGTTTCTTCCACTGTATTTGATTCTGAAGCACTTATGGTTATTTAACAGAGAATGTAAAATTTTACCAACTTTGAAACATTTATATATTGCTTTTTGTAAATGAAAAATCATGAAATATGATTGGTGGGCAATCCAATACTATCTGCATCAGACCATACTTTTTTCTGTGCTGATTGGATGAACGGCTGTCTGATGAAGAGGCGATTAGGGAAACAAGGGAAAATTTCCATCAAGGAAATTTGTAAGAATCGATGTTCATTTGGTAACGAAATATGCAAAAATGAATATCGTTCAACTTTGCGGCAAATTATACGTCAAATCTAACTTATTAAATGAACAATAGATTTTAAGGGGGAAAAATACATACCTTAACCATTACATGATACCATAACCATTACATTCTGATGAATGCTTTTAAAATTAGAGAAATCTAGACCAAATTCAAATAATAGACCAGGACACTTCGTGAGTGATGAACTCTTAATAAGATTAATGTTATTTTTTATTGTATAGGTTTTGTTAATATTACAACATGGGTAAATTCTATTGAGCAATCATTGGCTATTTTTTTCCTTTGACATTTTCATGAACTTAAAGCAAATTATACACCAATAGAGGTGATATATTTCAAAATTTTTGTGTTTAATTTTTTTTTAACTAGTCAAATATAATTTTATTTTTTAATTTTTAAACATTAAATGTTTTCTTTGATAAAAATAAAAATAAAAATTCATTCAAGACACTTACGTAAATCTACATAATACATTGATAAATTTATTTTAATTTTACTATAAAAAAAAAAAATAAATAAATTTTGGTTTACTAAAATTTAAAAAAAAAATTATGCAAATGTACAGAATTTTTTCAGAATTGAGTTCAAAAATATTACTGAGTTGTAATTCTCTTACGTAGACAATTATCTAGATATCTGATTCTTCTGCACTCTCATCACTCGATTTTTGGCGACGAACCCAGTCTTGTTCTTCAGCAGTGCCCAAGAAATGAAAGATCAAAGCTGAAGCAAAGAGAATTAATCCAGTAGTAAAAAAGACAATTTTCCAATGATACTTAACATCCTGCAAAAAGAAAACTTGATTGATGTATTCAAAAATTATTTATAACTATTTTTTTTTAACTCGATTAGTATAGCACTTTGAAATACAATATTTCAATTCACGAATTCTATTATTTTTAGCATAGTTATTAAATTTTGTATGAACACTTAGGGTCAATAATTAATTATGACTTTCTATTTTTTTCCTTCAAATGCTGTTACGAGTTGATATTTTAGTATGGAATGACAGATATGAAGCAGATTCGAATGCACCAAGAGAGATTTGTCCCAATTAGGATGATTTACATCAAAGACTGTAAATCCAAAATTAAATCAGAAATACTTAATTTTTCTTTGATGAGTTTTCTATCGAAGGTTCCCAATGAAATCATACTCAAAGAAAATTCAGATAATTGATTAACAGACATTCGCAAAGGAAATTCAGATAATTGGGGAACAGACATTCGCAAGGAAATTCAGATAATTGGTTAACAGACATTCGCAAAGGAAATTCAGATAATTGAGAACAGACATTTGGAAAGGAAATTCAGATAATTGGGGAACAGACATTTGGAAAGGGAAATTCAGATAATTGGTGAACAGACATTTTTTTTTTTTTACTTTCCGCAGAAGTCTTATATCCTGAAGCTGGTTGAAATTAAAACTGAAAACTTATTATAGATTAGATCAGACCAATATAGACTTCAGTAGGTTAGTCTGTCACTATAGAGTATAGGCGCTTGATTGGTGTGGATTCAGGGCTGGATTAGACGAAAAGAAGCCCCAGGCTATTTCATTATAAGCCCTTTCACCTCCCATTTTTAAGTTTGTAAATTACATGAGAGATAATAAATGTAATTAAATTACAAACATTACTGTCATGTAATTTACAAACTTAAAAAGGGAAGGTGAAAGGGCCTCATAAGTGGAATAGCCTAGGGCCTCTTTTCATCTAAATCCGGCCCTGATGTTTACCTACCTAGGATGTAATACCACTATTAAGTTGGCCAAACAAGCTTTAAAAGTGAGTTTCAATATTTGAAATCATAAGTTAAAAGACACGAAAATAGTTAAAGCATTTATAAAAAAAACTTATTCCAGCCGTCACATAAGCGGGTATTAACTATATAAAGCATAAAATATTTTTTGAGAAGGCTTTTTTTCCCCTCATTCTTTAGCTTAAAAAAATTACAAGACATAATAATATCTTTTACCATATATGTGGTCACAAAAATTGCAAATAAGGGTGCAAGAGATCCAAATAGGCCTCCGATAGCTCGGACAACCCCATAGAGAGTTGCTGTTGAAAAAATAAAAAATAAATTACTGTCTTATAAAGTTTTAAATTTCTACACCAAAATTTATGTTTAAATCACAGTTCACAAGCAGAAAAAGTAAATTCTTTTGTATAAAAGCCTTATTAGAGCTATTTTGGTCTATGGCTCTGAAACTTTGGCAAGGTCCATTTGGGACCTTGGGGGGGGACTTGTGACTTGGACTTGGGAGTTGCACTTGGAGTTTGATGAATCCATTTTGGTATATTTGAGAGGAAGATTAAAGGCCTATTCTTGGAGGTGTTAGGGAAAGTGATTGTTGGAGAAGACGGTACAGCGCAGAAATTTATAAATGCTATAAAGACCCAGATATTATAAAAATTTATTGTGATCAATAGATTAAACTGGGCTGCTCATGTATTTAGAATGAGTGATTTAAACCCTGTAAAAAGGCTTGTTTTGGCAAAGCCACAAGGACAAATAGGAAGAACATGCCCCAAGTTGCGATGGATAGACGTAGTTGAAAAAGTTTTTGCTGTACTAAAGGTTAAGAGATGGAGGACTTTTGCCACCTAGAGGAATGCATAGAAATCTCTTCAAAGGAAAGCATTGGCCCACTCTGGCGCTGTCGTGCTATTGATGATGATGATGATTATATCAAGGTTACTTAAAGGTTATTTTTAAATAGTATTAAAAAAAACCCAGGAATTTTTATAATTTAATTGTTTTTAGTATATGAATGAAATCTGCTACTTTTCTTTGTAAAACAAGAGATTTGTATACGGATTTGTGCGTATTTCCTAAAACTTAAAAAAACTACAAACTTTTACAAGTTCAATATATATATATATATATTTTTTTTTTTTTTTTGAATTTATTATTTTTTTATCTGACGCGTAACCAAAAATTTCAAATAAATTCTTATTGGTTACTTTTTAATTGAATGAAAACCTTATTTTTATTGTCAATGACTTGTGCCGTCTGGTAACATGATGATCGAAGTTTACGTGATTTTGTACTTCTTATATATATATATATATATATATATATATATATAAGAAGTATTTTAATATTTTTTATAGGTTTTATAAAGATCAAATATTGGTTATTATATAGTTTTAAAATCTATTTTATTTTACAGTCTAATTTCTTATTTACAAGTAGTAATTCAAAATAATTTTTCCTTTTCGACTTTTCAAATGATAATTTTTATAAATTATCAGATTTCGTTATGTTTTCTTAATTAAAAAAATTCAATTTAACGTAGTATAATAAGGTATACAGTTATAAAAAGACATCATATTGCTGTAATACATTAAAGAAATAAATAAAAAATACCAATGTTTGATGGTAATTAATTTTTATAACAATTTCATTTTGTAACTTATTTATAAAAGTGTTAGCATTTGATTGCTAGATACAAAATGTAATATTTTTATGAATATAATTTTAAATTAAAATGCCCTGGAATAGAATATGAGTTAAAAAAAAACTGGGTAACACTGAGTTATATTTGCTAGTTTTAAATAAAATGCAAGGCTATAAAAAAGAATGCCAGTGTTTCAAAATGCTCTTATTAGCAAACCATAATCTATTGTCCGCTAAAGACACATTAGATTTAAATTTTGAAATAAAAAATGCCAAATCTATCCAAGATATATTCGTATTTTAACTTTATATTTATGATGTATAGGGTGCAGATTAGACAACCAGATTGTAACTGGGTGAGGTTGGATTGAAATACTTGAGGCACAGGTTGGAGAACTCACAATTTTATTTGCACACTAACAAACACAGCATACATACAATTAGAAGCATACAATATTTAACACATTAAAGGCATATAATCGGTCATCTCATGAGAATAGAAAGGGATAGAGCTGCTTTGAACGTTTTCAATGTAACCCCTTTTGGACAACGACCAAGGAGAAGACCGAAAAAGAGATGGGTCGACTGTTTAGAATCTGATTTTAATGTTATTAAGATAAAAAACTGGAGGTCCACGGCCAAGAAGAGAACAGCCTGGCTGGATCTTTTAAAGATGGCCAAGGCCCACAATGGGCTGTCGAGCTAGTTATGATGATTATATGCCTTTCATCATCATAACTAGCTCGATTGATTCATGGAAGGATACCACTTGTAAGTCGAAAACCCGATTTTCAGCTACGCCTAGGGATGCTCAAAAGATACTCTCGGGCGAGTGTCTGTAGACCAACTGATCATTTCTGTATCATTATAAGATGAACATTTAATTAAAAATAAGCAATTATTCATGTACTTACAAGGAACCTTCATAGCAATATAAACCTGGGTTAGGTGTTTCAGTGGTAATGTGCTCATCTGGCATGAGGACTCTGGTTAGAATCCGCTGGCGGGGTCTATTACAGCTACTGCTTTTAGAAATGAAGAAACTCAATAGCAATTGTGACACTGTGTGCAAAGCTAGACACTGTGTGATAGCCAGGCTATAGTGTGAGAGTTTATTGAATTTTCTTCCTTATTAAATACAGATGTGAAGCAGTTTTTCTTAAAAAGTCCTCTCAGAAGATACACAGTCCAGTCCCATTAATGTGACCACCTGTCAAAAGCCAGAATAATCACCTTTGGCAGAGCGGACCGCTGCGAGACATGCAGGAAGAGAGTCAATTAGGTTTCTGAAGGAACCAAGGTGAAATCACTCTTGGTAGCCCCTTGGTTCATCTGGGCGGTCAGTTGCTCAACAGTTGCACGTCTATTCACCCGAACGCATCTCCGTAGCCTGCGTTCGCCTCTGTCATCTATAGACCGTGGTGCACCACCGCTGATTTTGTGATAGTGCCATTTTGCCATGCACAGTATACTTTACCACGGCGGCACGCGAACAGTTCTAAAATTAGCCGTTTCCAAAATGCTTCCACCCTTGGCCAGAAAGCCAATAATTATGCCCTTTTGGACGTCGGATAAATCGTTACGTTTCCGCATTATGCCAACGATTGAAATGCTTTCCAATGCCGTGGGAGATCCTTTATATACACTCCACTGGAATGTGCTGGCACCTGCCTTTTGATATTGGCTATTAGAGGTTGACTTCGAAAGTAGGTGGTGGTCACATTAATGTGACTGGACTGTATAATATTTGCTTCTCTGAACCTTTAAGTGGACTATATCTAAAAGGAAACGAGATCCACTGATGCTCAAAAAATGTATCCAAATGCATGCTTACCAGATAGTTCAGGACACATGTCGATATGTGCTATACCAGAACCGGCGTTCTTAGCTTCTATAAATACTACTGTGAGGAATCTAAATGCATGCTTACCAGATAGTTCAGGACACATGTCGATATGTGCTATACCAGAACCGGCGTTCTTAGCTTCTATAAATACTACTGTGAGGAATCTAAATGCATGCTTACCAGATAGTTCAGGACACATGTCGATATGTGCTATACCAGAACCGGCGTTCTTAGCTTCTATAAATACTAATGTGAGGAATCTAAATGCATGCTTACCAGATAGTTCAGGACACATGTCGATATGTGCTATACCAGAACCGGCGTTCTTAGCTTCTATAAATACTACTGTGAGGAATCTAAATGCATGCTTACCAGATAGTTCAGGACACATGTCGATATGTGCTATACCAGAACCGGCGTTCTTAGCTTCTATAAATACTACTGTGAGGAATCTAAATGCATGCTTACCAGATAGTTCAGGACACATGTCGATATGTGCTATACCAGAACCGGCGTTCTTAGCTTCTATAAATACTACTGTGAGGAATCTAAATGCATGCTTACCAGATAGTTCAGGACACATGTCGATATGTGCTATACCAGAACCGGCGTTCTTAGCTTCTATAAATACTACTGTGAGGAATCTAAATGCATGCTTACCAGATAGTTCAGGACACATGTCGATATGTGCTATACCAGAACCGGCGTTCTTAGCTTCTATAAATACTACTGTGAGGAATCTAAATGCATGCTTACCAGATAGTTCAGGACACATGTCGATATGTGCTATACCAGAACCGGCGTTCTTAGCTTCTATAAATACTACTGTGAGGAATCTAAATGCATGCTTACCAGATAGTTCAGGACACATGTCGATATGTGCTATACCAGAACCGGCGTTCTTAGCTTCTAATGAGGAATCTAAATGCATGCTTACCAGATAGTTCAGGACACATGTCGATATGTGCTATACCAGAACCGGCGTTCTTAGCTTCTATAAATACTACTGTGAGGAATCTAAATGCATGCTTACCAGATAGTTCAGGACACATGTCGATATGTGCTATACCAGAACCGGCGTTCTTAGCTTCTATAAATACTACTGTGAGGAATCTAAATGCATGCTTACCAGATAGTTCAGGACACATGTCGATATGTGCTATACCAGAACCGGCGTTCTTAGCTTCTATAAATACTACTGTGAGGAATCTAAATGCATGCTTACCAGATAGTTCAGGACACATGTCGATATGTGCTATACCAGAACCGGCGTTCTTAGCTTCTATAAATACTACTGTGAGGAATCTAAATGCATGCTTACCAGATAGTTCAGGACACATGTCGATATGTGCTATACCAGAACCGGCGTTCTTAGCTTCTATAAATACTACTGTGAGGAATCTAAATGCATGCTTACCAGATAGTTCAGGACACATGTCGATATGTGCTATACCAGAACCGGCGTTCTTAGCTTCTATAAATACTACTGTGAGGAATCTAAATGCATGCTTACCAGATAGTTCAGGACACATGTCGATATGTGCTATACCAGAACCGGCGTTCTTAGCTTCTATAAATACTACTGTGAGGACAGATAGGAAAACTAATGTATTTGTATCGCAACCAGTGAACGGAAGATGATGAAGCCAATGCCGGGAACACAAAGGCTGGAATATGATTTAAAAATTACTTTCAACGAACAATATAAACAAAAATATCAATGTTATAATTTAATAAAATAAAATCATATTGGTTAAGTTAAAAGTACTCATTGATCCAATTTATATCTTATAATTTTTAATGCACTTTTATTAGTTTCACCTGCGTGTTTGTTTGTAACTGACTCTTTGGGCTCAATTTTGCCCTACTTTAAGCTATCAGATTTAATTTAAATGTTGTAGACTCATCAAGGACCGACGACACTAAAATATTTTGATAAGTTTATTATCTCATCATGATTAGGATCGCCAGGATGAGTGATTTTATTTAACTTATGAAGAGCAATTTAACCCATGTAGAATGAAAGTATTCAGTAAAGACATTCAAACCTACGTGGGACAGTGGCACAACGGACTATTCTCATTTAGCCTTTGTTTTACTCACAATTACATTATTGTAAGAACTATACTTCCAGTCCTCCGTATCGGGACCAGATTTAAATATTATAGTTTAAGAACACTAAAACACACGCTTTTAGAGTTAGTCAAAGTAAAAAAAAAAATTATAGTTTAAAAAAACTAAAACACACACTTTTAGAGTTAATCAAACTAAAAAGTAAAAAATAATTGTTAACACAAGAATAAAATTACTGAGGAGAAAATGAATGTCACTGTTCTAAAAGCGTGGGGTGCTCGATATCAATCGTTATAATTTTTCACTAGTTTCATTCCGAAATGCAGAGTTAGTTTAAAAGGTCATACAAAGCACCCACGTTTTTAGAACAGCGACATTCATTTTCTCGTCAGTAATTTTTTATTCTTGTGTTAACAATTATTTTTTACTTTTAGTTTGATTAACTCTAAAAGTGTGTGTTTTACTTTTTTAAACTATAATTTTTTATTTCGTATTAAGTTAAAATAGGTTCAATTGTTTATGAATACTATTACTATTAGTGAATGATACTTACCAAAACAGTTGAAAGTTTTCCTTATAGTGGTTATCGAATAACGTCCTTTGCTTCTTAAGTTGTCCGCTAAGTATCCAAAAGTAAAGCCGATAACAGCGCCTGATATAAAAGGCATGGAAGATCTTAGTCTGTTCTGTAAATAAAATAATTTCTCTGACCAGTGATCAGTTAAAAAAAGTTTCTCTTAATATTTTATCTATTGACAATGCACATAAATGTCTTCAATCAAATTTGAATACGAAAAAATTAACTATTAATTTTCAACTGATTTTAATTTAAGTTTATTAATGTGGACTCTGAGTGCTAGTTGGGGCAATTGGAAATTGCAGCCATTTGAATGGAATGGGTGAGTCTAAAGGGATAATTGGAATCCGAGGCAGGAGAGAAATTTCACCTTGAAACTTGACGTTCAAAATGGTAGCTTCAAGAACATTGCCCATAATTATTTTATGACCAATCGCATGCCATTGAATAGCCTAGATCAGGAGGCCTCCAAACTTTCCAGGCTTGGGGTCACATTGTTTACTCCAGTAAGCACCAAGGGCCAAAACCGTTTTAATTTTTCTGCCATTATCTATAATTTCTAGACTAGTCGCCGAGTGCGCGCTCTGAGCGAGCATACGCTTGCTAACTACAAACTATTGTCAGTGAAAAATCACAATTACATAAATTTCATTAGTATTTTTTTTACAAGTGGAAACCCTGCAGTTTCAATCGCGTTAATTTAGCGTTTCCGTTTCTGAGGGATTTTCAGGATAAAAATCATATGTTTGGTTCAGGATATATACATTTCAAACATCGATATACATACATATGCGATACTCTTTTACCCCAACATAATTACCCAGGGTAACGGCGGGATGTTTACTAGTTTATAATGTTGGTGGGATTCATTTCAATTATTTGTTAGTTGTTATGCTGAAGTTAAATTTTCTGCGTATTATGCTTGTCATTAAGCTTTTACCTAGCAAATAAATAAAACCGAATTATTATCATTCTGTGTTTTTATCCAACTTATTACATCAACAATAAGCTATTCGCTGTCGCGGGGCCGGATGGATGACACTGGCGGGCCGGATTTGGCCCTCGGGCTGTAGTTTGGAGACCCTGGTCTAGATGCAATTAAATTTCGAAACAAAATGTCTGGTGAGCTAATTTTTAATCGCAAGTTATGTGGTGGCATTTCCTGTAAATCCAACGAATTCAAAAATTAAACAGGATAGTTAACTGCTTCGCCAGGATCGATAACAGTGTCGATCGATTAGAATGACATCTCAATGCCAGGCATTGGCTGTTGTATTTTGAAATTAATAGCGCCAACATCGATATATAATATAGCCAACTTGAGTACTGAATGTGCAAGAAAAGTCATTGTAATGCCTGACGAAGCAATTGCCAAACGAGATATGTTTTTATGATCCAAAGCGCACAAGAATTAGTGAGATGAGGAACATTTTGCCAGTGCCGCATGGTAAGTAAAAAAAAAAAAAAAAAAAAAAAAAATCCGCCTCGTTTTGCTGCAAATTGACAAATTAATTCGATCGTTTATGTTTTTTAATATAGCAGTGAGCAATTTCTCATTACCTGGAGAAGAGGGCTACCTGGTCCAATTGTGAATCTAAACCATCTAAAAACCTACTCAAACACACACACAAAAAATTTCATCAAAATATCCCCAGCCGTTTAGGAGGAGTTCAGTGACAAACACACGTACAGAAGAATTATGCATATATAAAGATATATATAGTATGATTATAGGCTACAGTAAACAACATGTGGATTTTTTCTTCGAAATTTTCTGTAAAATTAGTTAATTTCCTTTCACTAAGATGTGTTTTTTCATGTGTTCTTAATTCATGTGTTTTTCTTACAAAGAGGTATTTATTTCATTAAAAAAGAAACTCTTTTTTACTCAATTAATATATCGTACATCGCAAAATGGAACGTTTTCCTATCTTTTTTGATAAAAGATGAATTCCAAATAATTAAGATAATTATACTGCGGTATACAAACGCTCTTAAAAATTGAGAAATTCTATTCTTATATAAGAAAAAACCACAGGTAAGGGCTTTAAGTTAAAGAAAACCAGTGGATCGTCCATAGATTATAACTCGCTACTTATTTACATCTTTTATAGCTGAAAATCTGATTAAGGATAATAGAGAGTTTTTGCATAACGTTTTTTTATCGTCCGATATTTTTTTTCTTCCTAGCACGCATGCTCATAGGAAACATTGTACCTATTGCGCATGCGTATCTGTAATACTGCACTACTGAGCTATTCCTTTGAGCATGCGCACTAGGAAGAAAAATATCGGACGATAAAAAAACGTTATGCAAAACTCTCTAGTGGAACAAAAAATTTCCTTTACTCACGTCCATAAAGTAGTAGTTGAGTACAGTGCCCATATATATAGGAAGTTCTAAGAATAAAGTTTCGTAACTCCATCTAACACCGCTATTAGCTGCAGCCAAAGCCCATACCGCAGGAGACGTTATCATCTTTCTCCAAGGAACTCCACTTAGCTACATCAAAAACATTCATAGAATAAACAGTTTTTAAGCCATTGCAAATGTAACCCTTTTGATTAATCAATAGTAAAACTTATTGCCAAACTTAACTGCCACGAAAACATAAATATTGTATTTACACAAAGGGCAAGGATATTATTTTGCAGTGGATTCAGTGAATCCGCCTTCTCTTTACCCATTGTGGGATCTTGGGTAAAGAGAAGGCGGATTCTCTTGCCAAAAACGGAACAACCATCACCCAAATCTTTTTGTAAAGACATCTTTTTCACTTGATGAAACTGATGATCCGAGAGTTTATCCGGAACACTCTATCTGATAATCTCGTGAAGGCAACTCATCTAAAACCTGGTTTAACTGTATTCTAAGCATCCCTGATCAGCCCAGATTTAAAGCTGTTGCCCTTTTCAGACTCCTGATGGGCCATGATTGTTTGGCCAATTATCTTTTCGAATGAAAATATTTGCAAGCCCAAAATGCATGCTTTGCAGTCTTGGAGAGGACATTGAGCATTCAAAGTAGATGTAGTCCAAACTAAATACGCTAGCACCTTGTTACTGCCTAGAATCCTGTGCCTTCAGCAGAAATGATTCTTTACAGTTTCGGTATGGTCCTTCAAAGTAGATGTAGTCCAAATTAACTTCGCTACTACCGCGCTGCTGGTTAGAAACTGTCAGTACGACTATCTAGGTTTCTTTTATTCAGGAGTTCAATTTACACTCATGTCCATAAATTAAGGATACTGAAGTTCAGGCAAAGAAAGAGACAGAAGCAAAACAAATTTGACTTATTTGTAAAGTCTATTTATTAAACAAAAGGAAAAGAGCAAAAAAAGATGCTATATGTTTGACATAATTAATAAAAATTGCGATTTTTACTCCCTGGAGCAAATTTCAAAAAAGAACCTATTTACAGTATAACATGGTTAGTATGATGGTTAATATGGAGTATGTCTCCCGGACGATGCAATACAGGCCTTACAACGCCTAGGCATGCCGAGTATCAAATTATCAGTCTGATCTTGGGAGAATATTACACTACTCATCAAGCAATGCCCCCCGAAGTTCCGGTTGACCGGTGGCAGGGGGTTGATGGGCTGCAATTCGTCGGCCAAGCATATCCTACACATGCTCTATTGATTCAAGTTCGGTGAGTATGCTGGCCAATCCATACGAGTGATATACTCCAATTGAAGGCATTCGTCTACAATGTTTGCACGGTGAGGACGGGCGTTTTCATCCATAAACAGAAATTCAGCACCCATGGCGCCCCGAAACAAACGTACATGTTGTTCCAGAATGACATGCCGATAGATGTGGCCTGTCATCGTTACACTCTGAACATGCAGGTCAGATCTGGAACCAAGAATAATTCCTCCCCAAACGATCCATCCTGCACCACCGTAACGGTGTCTTTCAATGGTGTTCTCTTGATGGTAACGGGTACCTGGCGCTCTCCGTATGAAAGTCCAGCGAGAATCAGACTGCAAACTAAACCTGGACTCGTCGGAAAACATCACACAAGACCACTGTTGCGGTGTCCACAATGCATGCTCTCTACTCCAGGTTAATCGCAGGCGACAGTGAGTTGCGGTAAGGGGAACACATCTGACAGGCGTACGAGCATATAGACCAATGTGCCCTAAGCGTCTGTACACGGTCTGGCTTGAAACTGTCGTACCGGTAGCTGAAGAGAGCTGACGAGACAGGTCTGATGCTGTGCTCCGTCTGTTTCTTTTGGTAGTAACTGCTAAATACCGGTCCTCATTCGGCGTTGTAACTCGGGGATGACCTGTGCTGTAACATCTATTCACATTACCATCATCTTGGAATCGTTGCTAAAGCCTGGAGATGACACTCTGGGCGATTCCAAGTTCCTCAGATACTTCCAGCTGGGAACGTCCTCATTCCAGTCGTCCGATAATTCTACCACGTAAAAAATCATCCAAATGCTTCCTTTGTGCCATAACTATGCGGTTATTGCACTGAAAGGCTTTTAAAGCGCTTGTGAACAATTTTACTTCTTTGCCACCATTCTTATATACCCCTCTCTCGTCATTGTGACGTACTATCCGCGCCATCTGGTGATTTCCTGTAATTTGCATATTCTTCTTCAAGATGTGTGTGATAATTCTACAGGTGAAATTTTTATTTTAGAGTTCAATTGTTGTGTGATTCTGAATTATCCTTAATTTATGGACATGAGTGTATCTTATTAACCGCAACGCTCTGGTTCAGGAAGTCTTTATCAATTAATTCAGATATTTTTTGAAGTTTAATTTATTTACATACAGTTAGTATTTACAAATAATATATACAGGATTGATCTTAATACTCTGGTGGTAACAGCTCATGTGAAAGATAACAGTTCATCTGCGAATCCAGAGGTAAACTGTTTTTTGTAACACTAGCAGCTCCACACAGTGTCGCGTTGTAAAGCTTACAAATTCCAAAAGAAACCTGGGTCTGGAACTGAAATGCCCTTTACGGTTTAGAGATGATGTGGAGGATTTTGAAATTTAAAACTGAAATAATAACGATTAGGAATCATTTTTCTGATATCAAAATGAAGGAAAGAAGAAACTTACTGTTGTTAAATTCTTGACATCTTTGCCCTGAGCTGAACGTATCTTTTCTACTTCTGTTTCCGATAAAAATTTATGATCCTCTGGTGCCTCAAAAATCAGAATGGACCAGAACAGAAACCAAACGACAGAAATCGCAGCTTTAGAAAATAATTGGCAAGTTAAAAAAGTTTCAATGTATTCTAATTTTTAAACTAATTTTAAATTAAGTTTTTTTTATTTATACATTTCACATACATTGATTTCTGGAATCTCAATAATTTTTATGTTTTAACATACAACATTCATAGATTTGTTAATTGCTTGAAAATACTATGTTAAGAGTAAAAATTACGCAGAAAACAAATAATTCAATCACATAGCATGGGATGAGAAAAAATGCCCCAAAATGATATATTAAAAATTGCGTAGAAATCTCTCACCGACCTTATATTTATCATGTGATTAATGGTTCTCACATGACACATTGTGTTCGATTAATGGTTCTCTCATGAAATATTGTATACATTGACAAAAGAAATTTCTTTATTGATTCTATTGTTTTGCAGAAATTGGTTAGAGATCTCTTAACGACCCTACGTGTTGCGTTCTATTAATGGTTTTCTCATATGAAAAAGTATTTCCTTTATTGACTGACTACACTGCTTTATAGAAATTGCTTAAAATTTCTTACCAACTCTACGTGTTGCGTATGATTAATGGTTCTCACATGACATATTGTGTTCGATTAATGGTTCTTACATGAAATAGTGTGTTCAATGGTTCTCATGAAATAGCGTTCGATTAATGGTTCTCACATGAAATAGTGTGTTCGATTAATGGTTCTCACATGAAATAGTGTGTTCAATTAATGGTTCTCACATGAAATAGTGTGTTCGATTAATGGTTCTCACATGAAATAGTGCGTTCGATTAATGGTTCTCACATGAAATATTATGTTCGATTAATGTTCCTTACACGAAAAAGGATTTTCTTTATTAACTACATTGCTTTATAGAAATCACATCTTTTACCGATGTATCTCAGATGAAATAATGGCTACATTGACAAAAACTATTTCCTTTATTGATTACATTGTTTTACAGAACTTATTTATTGATTCGGTAAGATATATTGCTTGTGAATAACGGTTCTCACAATGAAATGTTGCATAACATTCTCAAAAAAGAAAGAAAAGTGTTTTCTATGTCGAATAAAACCATATATGCATATGTTATTTTCAAAGGGTATTTATAAGATATTTTTCGGGCACCTTATATTTTACGTGTTATATTCAACGAGCAAAATATACTTAATTGCAGAATAGCTTAATTCAATTACTTCTATTAGCTCAGACTCTCCTATATATATCTTGTTCAAATTTTCAATTGTTAATAAAATCCTTTTTTTTATTCATCCACTCAAGTTCAAATAAATTTTTTTGAACTTGTAGTGGATGACACTTGATGTTAATACAGTTTTTTCAAATATTAATTCAGTAATTCAATTTAATGAATCAATTTGAGTTTTTTTTAGATTTAAGTTGCATATATCTACCAATAGATGGCGCCAGATAAACTTAAAAAAATGAATGAAAATTATTTATAAAGGACTTTCTGCAATATAGTTAAAAAAAAAAAGTAGGAATTGACTTAAATTTTTTTTT
This sequence comes from Caerostris extrusa, assembly GCA_021605095.1. Taxonomy (NCBI): domain Eukaryota; kingdom Metazoa; phylum Arthropoda; class Arachnida; order Araneae; family Araneidae; genus Caerostris; species Caerostris extrusa. The sequence goes on from BPLR01021416.1 coordinate 235,405, forward strand.
TTATATATTACTTGTTTTTGACATGATATGCGAAAGAAAGAATAAAAATCATTAGGTTTCTAAATTACTCACCCTCTATGTAAAATAAAGAAGTCCATCCTCCGAAATAATCATTTTCTGTAATAAAATAATCAACTGCGAAACTGAAAACAATTCCCAAAGGAATTCCATTATAAATGATAGAGTAATGAGAATTTCTCTCCAATAGTGGCATCCATTTTACGATTAGAGTATTAATTGATGTTACAGCTGCACCCTATGATAATAATAACAACAAAAGCATTATAAATTGTTAAAAGTACGGAACATTTTTTAAAAAAAAAAAGATAGTATAAAAATATAAATAATTTTTTTCCGCGAGATTTCTCGCGGAAAATAATTCTGTGTAAGATTTTAATTCTACAACACAAGCATTCGCCTGTTTGTGAAGTCGAGGTGATATTGGAATTGAATTGATTGATGTTTTTTATTGAGCACACTGACGTCAGGGACCTAATCTCCGGCGATGACAAACAGGAAAGAATGAAAACATTGGCAAAGCCCAGAGATAAAACAAAATCGTGAGGATTGAAAAATTTCAATAAAAATAGAAAAAAAAAGGTAGGTTAGAGCAGGTCTTTTAAAAAGAGAGTGCGGTTCATGTTGCTCGATCTCTTGAATGGCCGGATGTTGGTGGTTGTCGATATTATTGAAGAAAATTTCTGCAAGTTTTTCCAGTACTCCTTGAGAGGTAGCAGTGATATAGCTCTTTGAATATCAGCGTTTCTCATGAACCAGTTGGCATTCGTTATTTGTCTAATAGCCATATTTTGTTGAGCTTCAAATATTTCAGTATTATAATTAGCAACATGAGCAGGCCCATATGATATTGGATTACGCACAATATCATTTTAATGTTTAATGTTGGGTCCACTTTTGAACACCTTTTTTTCTAATGCAGCTAGCAAACACTTGAGACAGTTATATTGAATGCCTTAGGGCAAGCGCCACACCGACGTCACTCACTTAAAGCTCCTTCCCACCGAGGCGACAGGCGACGACGCGACGACGGCGACGACGCGACACGCGGCGAAAGGCAGGAAAAGCATTACGCCTAGTGAATTTTTCGACCAACTTTCAACCTTCACAGCGAAACGTCATAAAATTTGTTAAATAGCATTCATTCATTAATTTTAAATGAAAAATCCAAATGGAAAAAAAATGATACAGTTCCTCTTCGTAAAGAAATTACGAAGACAGAATTGCTTTATTTCAACCGATTTTTTTTTTTTCATGTCAGCTAATTTATTCAAGGGTTTTGTTATCATATAGAGAAGGTACTTTGAACAAAAGGCATTTTTTTTTGCCTGATTCTTAAATCTTTTCAGTAAAACATTTTCTCTTACTTTTTTACTTAAAAATAAATACAAAAGAATTAATCAAACATATTAAAATGTGGATTTTAATTGCACCGTACTTTCTGGCGAATTCACGATTTGAAAATGGATTAAAAAAAAAAGATTTATTTACAATTTCTCACATCTGAAATCTTTGGAATCATCTCATTCATATAGTATATCGCGATAAGCAAGAGATAAGGATTAAATCATTTAAAGAGTGCAACATTGCGTATTCATTGCACGACCTAGAGGACAATATGAGACATATTTATGTTTTTAAATAAGTTCAAAGGACTCATTCATTAGATTTTTAAACTTATAATCTGCTGGAATGTTTAGAGAATGCTTCATTCTTCGAACCCTTCTGAAAAGGCCGTAAAGATAAATATGACTTATTGTAACTTTCGTTTTACTTAAGTTATACAGATTGTAAAGTGCATAAAAGCAATTTGCGTGAATCATTGAAGAAATCTTGTGGAAATAACTGTACGAGGGACGGTAGCTTGTACGAGCTAATGGAAATAACTGCACGATTGAGCTTTCTGATATAACTGTACAAGGGACAGTGCCTTGTATGAAGTTTGTGGCAATAACTGTACTAGTGAGCGTTCTGATATGACTGTACGAAGGACAGTAGCTTGTACGAGCTTGTGGAAATAACTAGACGAGTCACTATGATTTGCACAGAGTGATTGTACGAGCTAATGTTAATAACTGTGCAAGTGACTGAGCTTGTACGAGCTTGTGGAAAGACGTAACGTAACGGTAGGTGTTTAGTTGGAGTACCAGGGGAATTTCCGTACCTCCATATCAATAATTATTATTAAAAACATAATTTTTAAAATCCAAAAGATGAGCTAAAGAAAGAATATTAAACGAGCCCATGCTCGGAGAGAATTTACAGGAGTAAAAAGGTTAGTAAATACAAAATTTAAAATAATAGTTCACAAAAGTATTTTAAAAAATAAAAACTGTGGCAATTAAAAGGAGTTAAAAAAATAACCGTTACGAAACCACGAAAACTTCTGGCTGGCTGAAGAGAAAGAGAAAAGGAAAGGGAGGGCAGAGTTATAAACAAACCAAAACTATATCTTTTCACCCCGGGTCAAAGTGAATTCTTTAGCCACGGGGAATGAACTGAAAGTCTTGAAAGTAAATAGAACATGAGCGTTTTTCCGCATGGCGCGTGGTCGGATCATAATAAGGGGAGATTTAGCAGCGTTGGATTGTAGACGCATCAATTTTTAGAATAAAATTTTCCGGTAATCTTTTGCCAAAGGTTTAGAATAGGATCAATTTTTAATTCGTCAGTGAATACGATGGCGGTTATAATGAAAAGGCGCATCTGTTATCGTCATTAAGAACTGATTTTGAAGAGCCTGCAGTCGCTTCAAATGGATCATTGCTGAATTTATCCAGACCGAAATCGCATAAAGCATTATGGAGTCGGATAAGTGAGATGTAAATATTTAGTTTTCCTCTGACAGATATTTGCTTTTTCCTGAAAATTAAAGGTGAATTGTGAATTGGCTTTATTAGCTTTGAAATAATGTAATGAATGTGTTTTTGAAAAGTAAGGCGGCGGTCCACTTGTGGAAAGAACTGTACGGTAACTATGACTTGCGCGATCTAAGGAAAATAACTGTACGAGGGATTGCGGCTTGTAGGAGCTTGTGGAAATAACTGTACGAGTGACTGTGGCAGTACGAACTTATGGTTTTCTCTCTTATGATAAGCAAACACACGGTAGTTCACCTTAAAAGTCTACCTGAAGGACATTCTTTCTCCTTCTTCAGCATCACAGAGCCAATTCAGATTTCTACCTACGGGTGTTCCATCCCAACAGAAGCTGCCTCCATCTCCCTTCTTCTGAGACCACACTAGTTCTTTCACTGTGTAGATATTGGTGTCTACAGTTTGATTAAAAACAAAATATATTTAAAAAGAAGAGACAATTTTTTATACTTCTTAAAATATTCTGTATTGTAAATATTTATCAACAAATATAATATTTAATATTTTATGATAATTTTTAATGTTATTCGACTAATGCATCATAATTAGAATTAAGTTTTTTTCAGTTACGCCTCACTCAGGTTTTTTGATGCATAAAAATTTATTTTGACTCCACATTACTCTATCATCTTATTTACACTTTATTCATTAATTTTAAAATAAAAAAATCTATTTAACAAAAGTGAGAAGAAAAAAATGCCACGGATACAGTTAAATTCAGACTTCCAATTTTCATAAAAACTCCATGTAAAGAAATGCAAACACTAAGACTTAGTATAGTTTGATTTAACTCTCAATTTTTTCCAGATAAATAAACTACGTTCTTGAGTTTTACTGCATTTTTACACACTCGTTAGTGATTAACCTACCTTGTTGCGCTAGTTAGAAGCAGTTCTTATGCACCGTATTAAAAAATCATCAATTAAGAAGTATAATAACTCATGTAAGCCATAAGTGCTGCTAATTTTTTTCTAGTTAGACTTTTTTTTAATAATAACGACCACAAATAGTTCAGGGTCAGAAGAAGTTCACTTTAAATTGCGTACAAGTCACTAAAATAGAAATAAAAGTATAAGAAAAAAAGCAGCTAAACAAATGATATGATCTGGCAAAATGCCAAAATAGTTTTTCAGCTAATTTATTCCTAAGGGTTTTGTTTATTATATAAAGGGTACTTTGGACAAAGACATTTTTTTTTTTGCCTTTATTGTTAAATCTTTTCACAGTAAAGCTTTTCTCTTACTTTTACTTGAAAGAGAAGTACAAAAGATTTAATCAAACATATTGGAAATGTTGATTTTACTTACATCAGTATTTTCTGGCGCATTACATGATTTGAAAATAAATTAAAAATAACAGATTTATTTAAAATTTTTGAAATATCTGAAAATCTTTGGCATCATCTCGTTTATATATATAGTGATAAGCAAGAGATATGGATAAAATTATTTAAAGACTATATCGTTAGTTGTACATCCTAGTAGTACGGAAGAATATAGCATTAGGAGTACGGTCTGGCAGTATGGAAGAATATAGCATTAGGAGTGCTGCCTGGCAGTATGGAAGAATATAGCATTAGGAGTACTGCCTGGTAGTATGGAAGAATATAGCATTAGGTGTACGACCTAGTAGTATGGAAGAATGCAGCAGTATATGGAAGAATGCAGCATTAGTAGTATGGAAGAATATATCATTAGGAGTACTGCCTAGTAGTATGGAAGAATGCAGAATTAATAGTGCGGAAGAATATAGCATTAGGAGCACGGCCTAGTATTATGAAATAATACAGCATTAGTAATACAGTTTGGTAGTAAGGTAGAATATAGCACCAGAAGTACGACCCTAGAGGACAACTTTGAGACATTTAGATTTTTTTGAACAAAATTAAAAAAAACTCGTTGATTAGATTTTTTATTTAACGCTTATGATTTGTTGAATTGCTTAGAGAATACTCCAGTCTTCGAAACCCCCAAAAAGTACCATATAAGATAAAAAATCATTGATTGTAACCATCAATTTGTGGGGATTATACAAACTTTAAGTGTATAAAGTCGTTTGCATGAATCACAGAAGTGAGCTTGTAGAAATAACTGTACGAGTGAGTGTGATTTGTAGAGCTTGCGAAAGTGAATGTGGCTGTACTGTACAGTGAATGTGGCTTGTGGAAAAATAACTGTACGAGTGACAATTGCTTGTACGAGCTAGAGGAAATAACTGTAGGTGTGACAAATGGCATGTACGAGCTTAAGGAAATAACTGTACGAGGGACTGTGGCATGTATCAGCTCGTGGAAGTAAATGTGCGAGAGACTGTGTCTTATATTAATAACTGTACAGTGGCTGTGGTTTTTAGAAGTTTGAGGAAATAACTGTACGTGGGCCGCGCTTGTACAAGCTTGTGGAAATAGTTATACGAGGATTGTGGCTTGCACGAGTTTGTGGAAATAACTGTACAGTGACTATGGCTTATATGAACTTGTGGAAATAGCTGTACGCTGTTGTGCGTAATAAATATATCTTACTGTAAAATTTATAATTTGGATCACTTACCCAATAAATGTTGGTGATTTACTTTATAATAAAAATATTGCATAATGAAAACATTTAGTTGTGCAGTTTTTACACAAATAAACATGATTTCCTCAAACCTCACGCAATTATAACGTGAATCTCATAAGAATAATATTCACAAACTGTATGCATGCAATATGACAAATATTAATTACTGTCCGTACTATTACTTACTGGGAAAATATAATACTGATTTAAACAATGATATGAAAATGTAATAATAATAAGGAGTATGAAGAATTATTAAAATAGGAAAGAATGAAAAAAATTATGTAAGTTTTTAAATCACAGCACAAAAAACAGTTACGCTTCAATATTTTCTTCACATAAGTAAAAAGCATTCTTCATGTAACTTGCTTATAAATGAGTATATTCATCCTCAAATTTATTTGTCCTTTTTTTTTGGTGAACTGTAGAAAAGCAAACTTCCACGCTAATTAAGAAATTAAAAATGTCCTTTTATAAAATCATATCTATTATCATAAAAACTCTAATAGTGATATTGTATCCTTCATTCAATAACTAATGCACAAAATCATATATTAGTTCTATTTTTTAAGCGCATTGATAAAAAATGAGAATTTCAAGCAATCTATAGTATTTGTACTATTTACATTTTATTGAATATTTATTTGATACAGATTATCAAGGGATAGATCCTTTTATAACGTGATTAGATATTTATCAAAATGATTTTTATTTCAAACGTGGATAATGGGTATATTAATGTTTTCCAGTGTATTTTTAGTTTTTGGGGGTGAATAAGACACATTTAATTCCTTAAATACATATGCAAAACAGAAAAAAAATATGTATAGCAGTATAAATAATATATATAAAATATGTATAATATAAATTATGAATCATATATTCTATTATACACATACAACAAAAATATGTAAAATATATGTAACAGAGTTTATAAAAGGGAAAAATGGGAAAAATTGTTAAACATAAAAATAATAATGAGTATAAAAAAAAAAAAACGATTAAATTTTTTTTAAATTATATCATATTATTATAAGCTGATAAATTCTCAAATGTTTCATATTATCCCTTTGCATTCTTTTGAATTTACGATAAAATGATTAAATATTCAGAGAGTGAAGCATTAGTAATTTAATTTTCGGTGGAATGACAAATGTGCAAGAATTCTGTATTACCAAGATTGTGCGACGTAAGACTGCAGCATTATATTTAATCGTGTCACCGAAATTGAGAACGAATTGCTCCAAAAATGACTTATTTAGGTATGCACTCTCCTCTTCAAATTTAATGGAGAATCTCATTGACTTACTTATAACCCTAGTGTAGAATCTTTGACTTTGTTGTTAGGTTCCGAATCAGAACTTTCACAGTATAGACGCCCATCGCGCTAGGCACCAAGCAGCTTTAAATCCTTTGTTTATTGAATTAGACCTAATTATTTTTTAGAGAATGTGTACAAAAAGTTTACTTGCCGGAAAATATACTTATTTAAGAATAAATTAGATTAGTATCATAGTATTCATGCGTAATGAACTATTGGTAACCTGCTATAAATAAAAAAAAATCATACTGATTATGCACAATTGAGTGAGATACAAATATATCGAGAAATTTGAAGTTGAGCCGGTATAAAAAATTTCTATGTGATGATTGAGGGCAAAGTCATTTTAAATTCAAACCTTGCAGAGATTGAATATTTCAATTTCTCGCCGTGAATCGGTTATGATTTAGTTATGAACACTTATTGTACCAAACAAGTATGATGACTTAATTCCTTGAAAAAATATTAGCTTCAGTAATCTTATGTAAAATTGCTGAATGATACATTGAATGGATTGAAGAAATTGATACAATCAATCATTAACCATTTTCTAAAAGTATTAATATAGTCATATAGTCACATTGTGAGAAATTTAAAATTGGCTTTAGAAAGTTGTTTAATTTACTTCTTCTAATTATTCATTGGCGCAATAGCCCTCATGGTGGGCCAAGTCCCTCTCATACTGGCTGATTTCGAGAGGGGGATGCTTTCATTTTATGGGTTAGTCAATCAAACAACGCTCTACAATTATATTAGACCAGGAACTAAGAAACTATGGTTTAAAGTGGATTCCGAACCACTGTAAACAACCATGGCATCACCGAGACTTTTAACTCGAAACCTGTGCCATCAGGAGCACTTTTCACTCCATCAGGCACCTGCTTAATCTATATTCATCTGCCAAATTAACTATAATAGCGGCTTTAATAATTTAATCTAGCACTCACTAAGTAGTTGATGTAAAATTTTAAAGGTCAATTCAAGGTTAAAAACGATTCTGGAACGATGGGAAAATATAACTAAAGGAATAATATTTAATGCGGTTAACTCGAAACATGGCAATAAGATAAAGCAGCAAAGTGTCTGTAATTTAATGCAAAGTTATGAAAATAAATTCAGAAAATAGTCAAGTTATCTAAACTCGAATTGTTTCATATATTTCTTTTGCTGTCAGATAAAAAAACAGTTAAGAATGTCAAAAAGCAGAAATATCTTATTGAAATATAGCCGATAAGAAAATTTATACAAAATAATTCATGTCATAATGATTCTAAAAAAAAAATCTTGCTAAAACTCAAGCAATTTATTATTTCTCTTATAATTCTGTAATAGTAAATTGCCGAGAGTTGATAAAAAACCGAAAAACTGTTGAAATCGAGATCAAACAAGTTAACATGTTTATTTTTATTAGCAATGCATGAATGGCATCTTTTTAATTCTAAATATACATTTTGGTTATTACTGTTTTTATTAAAAATGTAACAATAATTTAATACGAATTAAAATTTTTTTTTTTCAAAACTATTTCAAACTTTTCATTGATTTTTCAGATTTTTTTAAATATTCATTCTTTAAATGATGAAAAAAAAAGTGATTTTTTTTTTTTTCGATTTTAGAAAGAGTCTTTGGAGATCACACAGTAATGTTTGGTTCAGAAATGCATTTGAAGGCAGCTAAGCAAAAAATACTTCTTTATAAATAAGTTAAGGAAAAAAAAAATTTGTAAATGTTTTCACATTTTTACATTTAAAACAGAACTTCTTTAGCAATCATAGACTAAATATTAGAAATTTTGAAATGCAAAATAAAAATAGACTGTGTTTATCAAAAGTTATTTATTTGATGGGATTTAATTTTTACTTGAAGGTGAAAATTGTAAACCTCTTTAACATATTCGCACTTCTTTGCAAGTTAGTTGGCAAACTACAGTTTCAGAAATATTATTTTTAAGCTATTTCGCAGCAGCAGCAATGAGAATCAAATATATACCCTATTGTGGAGAATTTGAGCATTATAATTGTTAAAAGATAGCAATCCTATTATCTAAAAACATTCTTCAAATTTAATATTCTATTTGACTAAAAAGTTTTGAAATTTAATTTTTTAAAAATTATTTTCATTTTTTTTTTTATTATTAACCAGATAAAAAAATATAATGAATTCAATGGAAATTAAATTAATTTCTTAACATATTTTTTTCGTGGAATTTAATTGGAAAAGAATATTAACGTGCACTTAGTTGGATTCATCCAAAAAAACTGCATATTGACAGTGTTTAATTCAAACTTAAAGTATTTTTATAGATGATTTTTATGGATATTGACCATTGTAAAGCCTGACATTAACAGATCAATTATTGATGATTTATGCAAATAACATTTAAATAAAGGTTATTTTTATTTGATTATGTTTTTATTCAAATTTAACTTAGTATACAATATTTTTAATAAAAAAATAATACATATATATTTTACTAAAACAAAATTCTTCATGCCTATACTTAAAAACAATTTTTTTCAAAATTATTCAATCATATCTTTATGAAACAAAATTGTTACTACAGCACGTTATCTTTCCAAAACAAAAAATGTGTTTACTGTATCGACCATTAACAAAGTAAATATACACATCAAAACGGCAAGTCTTATTCCTGTTTCTTGCAAAAACCTGAAACCCTATTGATGCAGCAAAAGCGCCTTTTGCCTTTCTATGACATTTTCACCACGAATAAGTAGCCCATCACCACAGAAGGCGAAACTCGAGAACCCCTTTATGGGAATAGCGTGTTTTTATTCCCCTATTCTTCAAGCACTCGCAATATTCCTTTTGCGGTTTTCTTATAATACACAAAAGAAACATTTCTATGCTTCAGACGCTATTCTCGTGCGGAGATAAGGAATGTGAAAAAATCATGTTAAGTGTCCATTTCCCAAATCAAACGAGTGAATAAATCCCAAATGGTACTGAATATTATATGAAGGTGGAAATAAAAGAAATATTGTTTAGCAAATATTTTTGCAAGTTTTCTTACAGCAAAGGTGCATTTTTAAGATCACCATGAAGGCACTGAAATCGCTATTTTGCAGTGTATAAAACTTCGGTGGGGTAACGTTGTTTTCTAGGATGGTGAGAGGATTGGCGATGACTATCTGTTAGACATTGACAGTCTAGTTTGTCACGCTACGGTCATTTATTGCACATTTTAGGCTAATTATACGGGGACCTATCGGTGTGTTATTGATTCGAAATGAATAGCATTCATTTCGAATCAATAACAAACATCCATGCCATCGCCAGGGATTCGAACCTGAAGCCTGTAGGTACCAAAGACAAGCGCAAGTTGGCCATCAAGCCGCACTATAGACATTGATAGAGCGGACTTTCTCGAAAAACCCTAGTCCACGTACCATGTATTATTTTTATAAATTACTTTAAATATTTTAACGGGGGCGGGAAAGACCGAGTGTCTAGCGCCAGGTAGCCCAGGATTCGGGTTCAAGTCCCTGCGTTGCCATGGATGTTTGTAGTGCTTCGTAATCACTTTAAATCGTAAGTCTGTGTCTCATATGATTGTAAGATCGGCACAGAACAAAGTCAGACTTCTGTCCCCACATTATTCCAGAACTGTATAGGGGCAACTCAACATTAAGCACAATGATGAGGTTTGGTGTGGTGTATTAGTAGTATTCAGTGTGAACCATCAGATTATAATTAAACAGTTTTTTTTTTAATGTTTTGTTAAATCTCGTACATTTTTTTTTTTTTTTGTTTACAGATTTGTATGATTAGCAAATTTCATATTTATTGATCATTCATCAGGAACGACTATTAAGAGTAAAATATATTTATTTATAATTAACTCTCAGGTATTTTTATAGATGATCTTTTATTAATAATGACGATTCCGATACATGACTTTAACAGATCAATCATTGATTAAGTATATAATTAACATCTAAAAAGCTTATTTGTATTGAATTAAGCATTTTTTTAATTTGACTTCATATACAATATTTTGAAATATAATGATACATAAGTACATCTTCAACTACAACAAAATTCTTCATGCCTCCATTTAAAAACAAGTTTTCAAAATTTTTGCAATGTTCTTTATAAAACAAAATTATAACTACAGCACGTTATCTTTCCAAAACAAAAAATGTGTTTACTATATCGACCATCACAAAGCAAATATACACATAAAAACGGCAAGTCTTATTCCTGTTTCTTGCAAAAACTGAAACCCTATCGATGCAGCACAAGCGCCTGCTTGCCTTTCTATGACATTTTCACAACGAACAAGTAGCCCATCACCACAGAAGACGAAACTCGAGAACCCCTTTATGAGAATAGCGTGTTTTTTTATCCCCCTATTCTTCAAGCACTCGCAATATTCCTATTGCAGTTTTTATTATAATACACACTAAAGAAACATTTCTATGCTTCAGACGCTATTCTCGTGCGGAGATAAGGAATGTGAAAAAATCATGTAAAGTGTCCATTTCCGCAATGCAAACGTTTGAATAAATGCCAAATGGTACTGAATATTATATGAAGTGCAAATAAAAATATTGTTTAGCAAATATTGTTGCAAGGTTTTTCTTACAGCAAAGGTGCATTTTTAAGATCAGCATGAAGAGTTTTGGTTATTTTGCGTGGATAAAACAACTTCGATGGGGTAACATTGTTTTCCTAGGATTATGAGAGGATTAGTAATAGCTATCTGATCTATAATGATCGAAAGAACACTTTACGAAATAATTATTCCACTTTTCTATAACATGTAATTTTTTTTATAATTATGTATATGTTTCATTAAATCGCATGTATGATCATGCTTCGCAATAACCACTATTAATAAAAGATCATAAATTATATTTTATTAAGTGGTTATTCGAATTTTTAACCAATCAATCATTGGCGAAAACAAACCACTCTTTAACCAATTAACCATTGGTGAAAACTAGCCACTTTTTAACCAATCAATCATTGGTGAAAACCAAACACAATTTAACCAATCAATCATTGGTGATCATAATTAACGTTTAAAAAAAAGATTATTTATGTTTGATTAAGTATTTTTAATTTGACCTAGTATACAAAATATTTTAAATAATATAATGATACATACATATTTTACTAAAACAAAATTCTGCATGCCTCCATTTAAAAACAAGTTTTCAACGTTTAGTAATGCCCCTTTTAAAACAAAATTATTACTACAGCGCGTTATCTTTCCAAATCAAAAAATGTGTTTACTATATCGACCATAACAAAGTAAATATACACAAACATCAAAACGCCAAATCCTATTCCCATTTCTTGCAAAAACTGAAACCCTATTGATGCAGCACAAGCGCCTACTTGCCTTTCTATGACATTTTACTACGAACAAGTAGCCCATCGCCATTAAGAAGGTGAAACTCGAGAACCCCTTTATGGGAATAGCGTGGTTTTTTATTCGGCCATTCTTCAAGCACTCGCAATATTCCTTTTGCAGTTTTTTTCTTATAATACACACTAAAGAAACATTTCTATGCGTCAGACGCTATTCTCGTGAGGAGATAAGGAATGTGAAAAACCATGTAAAGTGTCCATTTCCGCAATGCAAACGTGTGAATAAATGCCAAATGGTACTGAATATTATATGAAGTTGGAAATAAAGAAATATTGTTTAGCAAATATTTTGCAAGGTTTTTCTTACTGCAAAGGTGCATTTTACGTTCGCCATGAAGACACGTAACTTTTTGTCCATTTAAATTGTATAAAACAACTTCGGTGGGCAACGTTGTTAAGATGATGGGAGGATTAGCCATGACTAGGTAATAGATAATGATAGAAAGAACACTTTTATGAAATAATTAGTCCACGTTTCTGTACTATGTAGTTGTTTTTATAATTATGTAGTTGTATTATATTTATGTTTTATTAAATCTCAGTGTTTTTAAATGTTTATTAATAGTGGTTATTGCAATTAAGCATGACTTTAACCGTTCAATCATTGGTGAAAACCAACCACTCTTTAACCACTCCATCAAAGGTCATCATAATTAAAATTTAAAAATCAATTATTTATCTTCGTTTAAGTAATTTTTTTTAAATTTGACCTCGTATACAAAAATATTTTAAATAAAAACAGGATGCATACATATTTTACTAAAACAACATTCTTCGTATCTTCATATGAAAACAAATTTTCCAAATTTTTGCAATGCTCTTTATAAAAAGAAATGATTACTATAACACGATTTCTTTCAAATCAAAAAATGTGTTTACTACATCAACCATAATAAAGTAAATAAACATATCAAAACGGCAAGTCTTATTCCCATTTCTTGCAAAAACTGAAACCCTATCGATGCAGCACAAGTGCCTACTTGCCTTTCTATGACATTTTCACCACGAACAAGTAGCCCATCACCACAGAAGACGAAACTCGAGAACCCCTTTATGGGAATAGCGGGTTTTTATTCGCCCGTTCTTCAAGCACTCGCAATATTCCTTTTGCAACTTTTCTTATAATATACACTAAAGAAACATTTCTATGCGTCATACGCTGTTCTCGTGCGGAGATAAGGAATGTGAAAAAACCATGTAAAGTGTCCATTTCTGCAATGCAAACGTGTGAATGAATACCAAATGGTACTGAATATCATATGAAGGTGGAAATAAAGAAATATTGTTTAGCAAATATTTTTCCTACGGAAAAGATGTATTTTTGTGTTCACCATGAAGACACTGAACATTTTGTCCATTTTCAATTGGATAAAACAACTTCGGGGGTTACATTGTTTTCTACCATGGTGAGAGGCTTACTGATGACCAGCTGATAGACAGAGATGGCTTTTAGAATAATTAGTCAACGTTTTATAAATTACTTTAAATATTTTAAAGAAGAGGAGATATGGAAAATTTTAAGTGAACTTAATTTTTTAATGCAAAAGTTGATTTTACTTTGCCATAAAGACACCGACCTTGTTGGCCATTTTATAGTGGATGAAACAACTTCGGTAGGGTAACATTGCTTTATAGGATGGTGAAATGATTAGCGATGATTAGTTGATAAACAATGATAGATAGAGGGCTTTATGGGATAATTAGTCCAGATTTTGTACCATGTATAATGTTTATAAATTACTCGAAATACTTTGATACATATATGGAAATGTGTAAGGGAACTGTGTGTTTTATTCAATGTAAAGACTGATTTCGTTTGCACAAAGACACTGAACTTGTTGGCTATTTTACAGTGGATAAAACAGCATCGATGGGGGTCGCATTGTTTTCTAGGATGGTGAGAGGAATAGCGATGACTAGTTCATAGACAGTTATAGAGACAGGACTCTCTGGAATAATTAGTCAACGTTTTGAACCAGGTAGTGTTTTTACAAATTACTTTAAATTTTTTTATATGCATAAGATATTTTTTAATGCGAAAATTGATTTTACTTTGGCACGCAATCATTGATTAATCATATAGTTAACATTTAAAGCAGATTATTTATGTCTGCTTATGTATTTTTAAAATTTGGATTAGTGTACAATTTTTTAAATAAATAAAAATATGCTATATATATACAGGAATGATATATATATATATAGGTATGCAGAATTTTCTATGCGTCAGACGTTATTCTCAGAAGAGTGTGGAGATACGAAATGTGAAAAAATCATGTAAAGTGCCCATTTCCGCAATGCAAACATGTGAATAAATGCCAAATAGTACTGAATATTATATGGAGGTGGAAATAAAGACATATTGTTTAGCAAATATTTTTACAAAGTTTTTTTTTTTTTTCTTTCTGCAAAGGTGCATTTTTAAGATCACCATGAAGGCAATGAAATGTTTGGCTTTATTTTGCAGTGAATAAAACAACTTCGGTGGGGTTTTCGGTGTTTTCTAGGATGGTGAGAGGATTAGCGATGACTAGCTGATAGGCGTTGATAGATTGGTTTGTCATTCTACGGTCATTTTGCATATTTTAGGTTTATTAGACCGGGACCTAAAGTTTAGCGTGATTTCGAATCACTAAAAAACATCTATGTCACCGCTAGGATTCTATTTTAAAACATGTGGTACCAAAGGCCAGAGCGAAAGCTAATTAGCCATCAAGCTGCAATATATACATTGATAGAGAGGACTTTCTGAAATAATTAGTCCGCGTATTATATATTATTTTTTTAATTACTTTAAATATTTTAATAGGGCCTAATAGTTGAGTGGCTAGCGCTCTGGCGTTCAGAACCGCAGAGTTCGATTCCCGGTGGTGCGCCGCCGTAGGTCTCGGTCTCATATGACTTTAAGATTTTCACGGAGCCCAATCAAAATTTTCTCAACCACATAATTCCCTAACTATAAAGGGGCAACTGAGCTCTAGGCACAGTGATGTGGTATGGTGCAGAGGTAGTTAATGTCAATCATACGATTATAATTAAAAATTTTTTTTTTTAATGTTCTGTTAAATCTCGTGTGCTTTGTTTTGTATACGACCTTGTATGATTAGAATAGTAGTAGAAGTTTCCTATTAACTGATCATTCCTCAATGGAACATCTAATTAACATTGAAAAAGATTATGTATGTTTGACTAAGTAATTTTTTTTAAATTTGATCTAGTACACAAAATATTTTAAATAAATAAATAATAAATACATGTTTAACTAAAACAAAATTCTGCATGCCTCAATTTAAAAACAAGTTTTCAAAATTTTGCAATGTTCCTTATAAAACAAAATTATTACTACAACACGTTATCTTTCCAAATTAAAAAATGTGTTTACTATATCGATCATAAGGAAGTAAATATAAACATCCAAAACGGCAAGTCCTATTCTCATTTCTTGCGAAAACTGAAACCCTATCGTTGCAGCACAAGCGCCTACTTGCCTTTCTATGACATTTTCACCACGAACAAGTAGCCCATCACCACAGAAGACGAAACTCGAGAACCCATTTATGGGAATAGCGTGTTTATTTATTCGCTCGTTCTTCAAGCACTCGCAATATTCCTTTTGCAACTTTTACTTATAATAATACACTAAAGAAACATTTCTATGCTTCAGACGCCATTCTCGTGCGGAGATAAGAAACGTGAAAAAAAAATCATGTAAAGTGTCCATTTCCGCAATGCAAACGTGTGAATAAATGTCAAATGGTACTGAATATTATATGGAGGTGGAAATAAAGAAATATTGTTCACCAAATATTGTTGCAAGGTATTTTTCCCTACAGCAAAGGTGAATTTTTAAGATCACCTTGAAGATTTTTGACTATTTTGCGTAGATAAAACAATTTCGATGGGGTAACATTATTTTCTAGGATGATGAGAGGATTAGCCATGACTAGCTGATAGATAATGATAGAGAGAACCCTTTATGGAATAATTAGTCCGCGTTTCTGTACCAAGTAGTTCTTTTTATAATTATGTAGTTCTATTACATTTATGTTTTATTAAATATCATGTATTTTTAAATGATATTTTATTAATTATTAATGATCTTTTATTATTTTTAAATTGTTTAAATGACTTTATTTTATTTATCTTTCATTATAGTGCTTATTGCGAAGCATGACTTTAACCAATCAATCATTGGGGAAAAACAGCCACTCTTTTTAAATAGTCAATCATTGGTTATCATAATTAACATTTAAATAAGATTATTTATGTTTGATTACGTATTTTTTTCAATTTGACCTATTATACAAAGTATTTTAATTAAAAAAATGATGCATACATATTTTACTAAAACAACATTCTTCATAACTCCATTTAAAAACAACTTTTCAAAATTTTGCAATGTTCCTTATAAAACAAAATTACTACTACAGCACGTTATCTTTCCAAATCAAAAAATTGTGTTTACTATATTGACCATAACAGAGTAAATATACACATCAAAACGGCAAGTCTTATTCCTATTTCTAGAGAAAACTGAAACTCTATTGATGCAGCACAAGCGCCTACTTGCCTTTCTATGACACTTTCACCACGAACAAGTAGCCCATCACCACAGAAGATGAAACTCGAGAACCCCTTTATGGGAATAGCGGGGTTTTTATTCGCCCATTCTTCAAGCACTCGCAATACTCTTTTGCAGTTTTTTCTTATAATATACACTAAAGAAACATTTCTATGCTTCAGACGCTATTCTCATTTGAGGATAAGAAATGTGAAAAATCATGTAAAGTGTCCATTTCTGCAATGCAAACGAGTGAATAAATTCCAAATGTTACTGAATTTTATATGAAAGAGGAAATAAAGAAATATTGTTTATCAAATATTTCTGCACGGTTTTTCTTACTGCAAAGGTGCATTTTTCCGTTCGCCATGAAGGCACATAACTTTTTGTCCATTTTAAATTGTATAAAACAACTTCGGTGGGGCAACGTTGTTAAGATGATGGGAGGATTAGCCATGACTAGGTAATAGATAATGATAGAAAGAACACTTTATGAAATAATTAGTCCACGTTTCTGTACTATGTAGTTGTTTTTATAATTATGTAGTTGCATTATATTTATGTTTTATTAAATATCAAGTGTTTTTAAATGATCTTTTATTAATAGTGGTTATTATGAAGCATGACTTTAACCATTCAATCATTGGTGAAAACCAACCTCTTTAACCACTCCATCATAAGTCATCATAATTAAAATTTAAAAAGGATTATTTATCTTAGTTTAAGTAATTTTTTTTTTCAATTTGACCTCGTATACAACATATTTTAAATAAAAAAGGATGCATACATATTTTACTAAAAACAACATTCTTCGTACCTTCATTTAAAAACAAATTTTGCAATGCTCTTTACAGAACAAAAGGATTACTATATCACGATATATTTCCAAATCAAAAATGTGTTTGCTACATCGACCATAATAAAGTAAATATACACATCAAAACTGCAAGTCTTATTCCCATTTCTTGCAAAAACTGAAACCCTATCAATGCAGCACAAGTGCCTACTTGCCTTTCTATGACATTTTCACCAGGAACAAGTAGCCCATCACCACAGAAGACGAAACTCGAGAACCCCTTTATGGGAATAGCGTGTTTTTTTATCTCCCTATTCTTCAAGCACTCACAATATTCCTTTTGCAACTTTTTCTTATAATATACACTAAAGAAATATTTCTATGCGTCAGACGCTGTTCTCGTGAGGAGATAAGGAATGTGAAAAAAATCATGTAAAGTGTCCATTTCCGCAATGCAAACGTGTGAATAAATGCCAAATGGTACTGAATATTATATAAAGGTGGAAATAAAGAAATATTGTTTAGCAAATATTTTGGCAATGTTTATTTGTTACTGCAAAGGTGCATTTTTAAGATCATCATGAATAGACTGGACTTGATGGCTATTTTTACAGTAGATAAAACAACTTCACTGTGGTAACGTTGTTTTCTAGGATGGTGAGAGGTTTGGCGATGACTAACTGATAGACATTGACAGTTTCGTTTGTCACTCTGCGGTTTTTTTTTTTTTTTTTTTTTTTTTTTTTTTTTTTTTTGCATATTTTAGGCTAATTAGATCGAGATTAAAGTTTAGCACGAATTTCGAATCACTAACAAACATACATGCCACCGCCATGATTCTAACCTGAAGCATGTGGTACGAGAGGCCAGAACGCTAGGCAATTGCCCATCTGGCCTTAATATAGACATTGATAGAGAGGAATTTCAGAAATAATTAATCCGCGTACCATGTATTATTTTTATAGATTACTTTAAATATATTAATGGGAGCCTGATGGTCGAGTGGCGGCGCTCTGTCGTTCGGTACCACATGTTTCGGGTTCGAGTCCCGGCGTTTCCATGGATGTTTGTAGTGGTTCGGAATCCACTTTAAGCGGTGTCTCATATGACTTTAAGAGCTTCACGAAGCCCAATCAGACTTCTCTCACCCACATAATTCCCGAACTATAAAGAGGCAACTCAGCTCTAGGCACAATGATGTGGTGGGGTGTGGTGTAGTAGTTGTAATCAATGTGAGCCATGAGATTATAATTAAAAAGTTTTTTAATGTTTGGTTAATGCATTTTTTGGTACACAGCCATGTGCATTTTTTTGTACGTGTACATTTTTGTATACAGCCTTATATGATTAGAAATGATTTAGAAGCTTTATATTAACTAATCGTTCATTAAGATAACATCTATTTAACATTAAAAAGTACATTTACGTTTTAGTAAATATCATGTATTTTTATAAATAATCTTTTATTGATAGTGGCCATCTTGTGAAAGATGACTTTAACTCATCAATCATTTATGAATTATATAATTAACATCTAAAAAAAGGTTATTTTTATTTGGTTATTTTTTTTTAAATTTGATTTCATATACAATATTTTTAAATAAAATGGTACATAAGTACATATTTTACTAAAACAAGATTTTTCATGTCAACAATTTAAAAACAAGTTTTCAAAATTTTGCATTGTTCCTTATAAAACAAAATTATTACTACAGCACGTTATCTTTCCAAATTAAAAAATGTGTTTACTATACCGACCATAACAAAGTAAATATGCACATCAAATCGGCAAGCCTTTTTTCCCATTCCTTGCGAAAACTGAAACCCAATTGATGCAGCACAAGCGTCTACTTGCCTTTCTATGACATTTTCACCACGAACAAGTAGCCCATCTCCACAGAAGGTGAAACTCGAGAACCTCTTTATGGGAATAGCGTTTTTTTTTATTCCCCTATTCTTCAAGCACTTGCAATATTCCTTTTGCAGTTTTTCTTATAATAACACACTAAAGAAACATTTATATGCGTCAGACACTATTCTCATATGGAGATAAGGAATGTGAAAAAAATCTTGTAAAGTGTCCATTTCCGCAATGCAAACGTGTGGATAAATGCCAAATGGTACTGAAGATTATATGAAGGTAAAACTAAATTTTTAAGAAAATGAAATTTTTTCTTACAGCAAAAGTGCATTTTTAAGATCACCATGACGAATTTTAGCTATTTTGCGTGGATAAAACAACTTCGGTGGGGTAACATTGTTTTCTAGGATGATGAGAGGATTAGCCATGACTAGCTGATAGATAATGATAGAGAGAACACTTTATGAAATAATTAGTCCACGTTTCTGCACCATGTAGTTGTATTATATTTATGTTTCATTAAAAACTCATGCATTTTTAATTGATCTTTATTAATAGTGGTTATTGCGATGCTTGACTATAGCCAATCAATCATTGGTGAAAACCAGCCACTCTTTAACCATTCAATCATTGGTAAAAGCCAACTATTCTTTTAACCAATCAACAATTGATCATCATAATTAGCATTTATAAAAGATTATTTATGTTTAATTAAGTAATTTTTTAAAAATTTGACCTAGTATATAAAATATTTTAAATAAAAAAAGGATACATACATATTTTACTAAAACAAATTTCTTCGTGTCCCCATTTAAAAACAAGTTTTCAAAATTTCGCAGTGCCCCTTATAAATCAAAATTATTACTACAGCAAGTTATCTTTCCAAATCAAAAAATGTGTTTACTATATCGACAATAAAAAAGTAGATATACATAAAAAAAGTAGATATACACATACATTTCCCATTTCTTGCGAAAACAGAAACCCTATCGATGCAGCACAAACGCCCACTTGCCTTTATATGACATTTTCACTGCGAACAAGTAGCCCATCACCACAGAAGACGAAATTCGAGAACCCCTTTACGGGAATAGCGTGCTTTTTTTTATTTGCCTATTCTTCAAGCACTCGCAATATTCCTTTTGCAGTTTCGCTTATAATAGACTAAAAGAAACATTTCTATGCGTCAGACGCTATTCTGGTGTGGGAATAAGAAATGTTAAAAAATCATGTAAAAGTGTCCATTTCTGCAATGCAAACGCGTGAATAAATCCCAAATGGTACTGAATATTATATGAAAGTAGAAATAAAGAAATAGTGTTTATCAAATATTTCTGCAAGTCGTTTTTCTACAGCAAAGATGCATTTTTAAGATTACCATGAAGACACTGAACTGTTTGGATATTTTGCAGTTGATAAAACAACTTCGGTGGGGTAACATTGTTTCGAGGATGATGAGAGGATTAGCCATGACTAACTGATAGATAATGATAGAGAGAACAATTTATGAAATAATTAGTCCACGTTTCTGCACCATGTAGTTGTTTTTATAATTATGTAGTTGTGTTATATTTATGCTTCATTAAATCTCATATATTTTTGAATGATCTTTTATTAATATTGGTTATTGCGAAGCATGACTTTAACCAATCAATCATTGGTGAAAATCAACCACTCTTTAACCAATCAATCATTGGTCATCATCACTAACATTTAAAAAGAATATTTATGTTTGATTAAGTATTTTTTTTTTAATTTGACCAAGTATACAAAACTATTCCAAAACTATTAATTTTTCTTGCAGAAATTTTATTATTAGCCCGGAGAAAAATCTTGTTTAAACACACCAATATCATCTGCGAACTTTTTCATAAACGGCACAACTTTTATCTTGTAAAAATGTAGTGTATTTTTTGAGTCCAATATACCAATAACACACATTTTAATATTTTAAATCAGGGGTCTCCAACTACGGCCCGCGGGCCAAATCCCGCCCGCCAATGTCATCAATCCGGCCAGCGACAGCGAATAGCTTATTGTTGCTGTAATAAGTTGGATAAAAAAACACAGAATGATAATAACTCGGTTTTATTGACTTGCCAGGTAAAGCTTAATGACAAGCATAATACGCAAAAAATTTAACTTAAGCATAACAACTAACAAATAATTGAAATGAATCCCACTAACATTATAAACTAGTGAACATCCCGCCGTACTCGGCGACTAGTCTGGAAATTATAGATAATGGCAGAAAAATTAAAACGGTTTTGGCCCTTGGTACTTACTGAGTAAACAGTATGGCCCCTAAGGCTGGAAAGTTTGGAGACCCCTGTTTTAAATTATGGAATATACAGGGAAATCTATCATTTCTTCATAATATGTGCATTGTAAAAATTCCTAACTGGATAGAGGCAAAAGAACCATACCAATATAATACATACGTAGTTTTCGAGAAAAGTGCAAAATAAAAACGTATAAGATTACATACGGAACACAGAAAAGAAGCTTTTAATCGAAACAAAAAAAAAGGATAATCGCATATGACATGGCTATCGCATAGGCAATCACTGGAAATGACCACTTTGTATATCAAAGTATAAAGGCGAGGGTCATATAATAGCAAACTAACCAGACAGAATACTATCCACATAAAAGAAGGCAACATGCAAGCGAATCATTCTCATTTTTTAGTAATTGTAATCCGATATACCCATACCTACAAATTGCCCCCATAAGATAGTGATGGCAATACAGCAGGATCTTTGCACTTCTGCCTGCTGATGATATTTGCATCTGTATAAAGCAGTTTTCGAAAGTGAGAGATATATTCCCCTCTCATTTCGCATTCGTTACTTCGCTGGTCGTAAGTAAAAGTAAATATCGCAGTATTTACAAACGGAATCCATTACCAGTATGTAATGATGCGTCAGTCAAATGATGGCTGTTCATTCGTATAACAAACACGCGGAAGGACTCTCATCCTGTTCATTGTATGCGGTATTGGCCAAAACCTGTGCATGATAAATATTAAGGGGAAACTAACTTGAAAGTGCGTGTGGATTTTCATCACAATATTTGGTATTAAATTATTAAATTGAGACCAAATATTGATAATATACCTGATAATGTATATTATACGGATAATGTAGTAATCAGGGTGTATAGAAGAAATGGGTCCGCAATATTAAATCCATTAAGGGAGGTATGGAGTAATAATTTACAACACTTTCAGACATATCATACTTTTGCTTTTGCAAGTCGTATTAGACCACCTTATTATTTCTATTCTTTTTTCTTTAAAATAATGACTATAGGGCTTGCTACCAATTGGAATCGAGCTCTTGATATCAATTAGGCATACTAGCATATACTACCTCAGAGATGCGAGTGACATCATATTCCAAGGTCAATTAACTTTAACCTCTTGACAGCATATTCCAAAGCCAGTTTACTTTAACCTCTTGGCATGATATTCCAAAGCCAATTTACTTTTTAATCTCTTGACACCATATTCCAAAGCTAATTTACTTTTTAACTTTTTGACACCAAATTTCAGGACCAATTTACTTTTATCCTCTTGACACCATATTCCAATGTTAATACATATTTTAACCTCTTGACACCATATTCCAAGGTTAATATATATTTTAACCTCTTGAAGTACCTGGCCACATATGTGGACATTTAATTTTTATAAATATAATTGTAATCAGTAATAAAACAGAACAAAAATTTGGTAATAAATTATTTACTACAGAAAGTCTCAACAAGGAAAACACAAAAAGGATTTCGTTGCACTGATAACGGTTTGGTTTGTAGTTCTACGGTCATTTCCTTTTCTCATTTCGACTAATTAGAACGAGACATTCAATATAATGTACATTAGGAACCACTAACAAACATCCATGCCTACGCCAGAAGTCCAGCCTGAAGCCTGTGGCTAGCAAGTGTGGGGAAGCTACAGCGCTGTCCAAATAGCAATGGGTATTTACTATTTTTTTCTAATGTAGCTGGTAATACAGAGACAATTATCATTATATCATAAGGGAAGATATATTTTATTCACTTAGAACCACCCAGGGGGACGTAGTTTGAAGATATGCTAAGGACGCGATTAACACTACTCCCGCAATGCTCTACGATCCTATTAAACCGGGACCTACGGTTTAAATTATTCAATATTGTATTTAGAACCCCAAACACCCATGGTACCGTCGGTACTCATACCCGAAACCTCTGGTACCGAATGCCAGAGCGTTAGTCACTCGGCCATCAGGGGGGCAATGTGGTCGAATAGTGGTAAATACTCGTCTCACGCAGAATCCGTGAGTTCGATACTAATTTTTTTTTGGGGGCAGCGTCAACGGACCTCTAATTGCATTGATAGCTTTAGCCGCTTTTCGATCTCTTGCTTTAATTGTTCTCAAGCAAGAGATGTTTTTCCAAAATTTTAATTGTTTTATTTTTATTTATTAATATTCTCTAATTGAAGCAAATTCATGTTGTGCAAATATTTTAACTAATTTAAGATGTGGAGGTATTGTGGTTCTTAAAAACCACCTAGGAATTGTATTTAGAACTGTAATCGGTACGCCCGTTGCCCCTCGGCCATCAGGCTCATTATCGGTATTTACGATGTACAGTTAGAGATGTGAAAATAATTTAAAGTAGTATTTCGATTGTCAGCGTTATTGGAAATCGTCAATATTTCATAAAAATAATACCAGATATATTAAATATACCTATTTTTAATAATCAATACCCGTAATCATTATGAATAATTTTTGCCCGTAATGTATGAAATCATTTCAGTTATAAATTACTATTAACGCTCAGCGACCATAAATATGGACGTTACGATTTTTTTAAAATTCCTATTAATATTAAATGAATGGATTGTAATAAAAACAAATTAAGTCATTTTCTCACTATAAAAAATCGTCTCTGAAGGAATTAAAAAATGAATCAATTTCATCCATGAATGAACTAATAATTCTCAGATTAATGCGCTCGATATTTGAAATAATAAAATATCCAGCCAAGAATTACCTGTGAAATATTTTCTGTTCTGTTAAAGATTGGGTTAAATTTATTAACTTTTTAACCAGCTATTTTTTTTTTTAATTCTTAGTGTATTAAAATGCAGAATAAATTCTTAACTAATTATATAAGTCTGTAACTAATGTTTTATACATTTTGAGCATGATTCGATGCCTAAATTCTATTTAATCATAATATTAAGTTAAGTTTCGAAAGAAATTTATAAGTATTTTACTAATTGTAGTTCTCCTTCATGCTTACAACTTAATTACATTATTCTATTTTAAAATACAACATTATAAATTCTTTTAAAAGAAGTTGGTAGAAAATACACGCCAATTAAACATCATTTGTGCCATCATCTAGAATATAATTCACGACGTAACGTATTTGCTTATACATTTAAAATCACTTAAAAGAAATTAATAATGCTTAAATAAATTAATTAAATATTTAAATACATTAAAGTCAAGCCAAACTAAAATCTGATTTACCATTTTTAAAGAACTAGCGCACTGTTACTAAAAAAAGCTTTTAGAGTTAGAAATATTTTACAACAGTTCTATCTTAAGCAATTTTAAGTCATTTGCTTAATTTAAAGAGTTTTAAAAAGTCTTTTAAGAAGAAAACATTAAAAGTTAAAAAAAAAAGAAGCGTAAGTTAAAAAAATAATTAAGTAACAGTTTACCATGCCAAAATATAAAATAAATTAGCTGCTAATTCAATGAAGTTTTAAGAAATCATAATTAAGCTATTTTATTCACAAAAGTTAATGTACTAAAAGTAGGAATATTTATAATTTGTTAAACTTTTAGTTAGAGAAGTCATTAAAATGATATAACAATGTTTTTTACTTCATAGACAAGTTAACTGAATTAAATTCACCACGATAAAAAGATCAGATGCAACTTAATTAAGATCACCATATGTAATAGTTGTAAGAATTGTTGAATGGGCAAAAAACAAATTGATTAAATATTTTTTTTTTTCAAGAAGATTTTAGTAAAATTAGGAAAAAGCTCGTGATAGAGACTTTTTTTGTAAAAAAGCATTCAAATCAATTTTTATTTAATTAAAATGAGTGATTAAGGAAATATTTTGAAAGAAAATAAAACTTTTTGTTTTATATTTTCGCATTTAGTGCTCTTTATATGTGAAAGAAATTATTTTTTTTTTGTTCCAATGCAGCTGTCATACAGACATGGACGTCTTAGATGCCTTAAGGCAAGCGCTGCACAGACATACTCACTTTGCATTACCCAGGGAGCACGTGTAACCTGAAGATAAGCCACGGACGCGGAGTAACAATGCCCCAGCAGCGCTCTACGATCCTATTAGGACCGGGACCTACTTTTAAAGCGGATTCCGAACCACTACAAACACCCATGGCACCCTCCGGGACTCGAACCCGAAACCTGGGGTACCGAGCGCTAGCCACTAGGCCATTCAGGCCCTTATTTAGACAGTTTGATCTTAGGATGCCTTAAGGCAAGTGCTGCAGAGACGTACTCACTTTGCATTACCCAGGGGACGCTTGTAACTTGAAGATAAGCCACGGACGCGGAGTAACAATGCCCCGCAACGCTCAACGATCATATCAGACCGGGACCTACGGTTTAAAGTGGATTCGAATCACTACAAACAACCATGGCATCGCCGGGACTCTCGAACCCGAAACCTGTAGTACCGAGCGCCAATGCGCTAACCACTCGGTCATGCAGGCCCCATGTGAAAGAAATTATAGTAGTTAAAAGAAACACCTATTAAATTATTTGCATCTAGTAACCAATAGCGTTAAACATCAATCTACCAACTGGATAATTGGCCCATCTCTAGCTTTACAGCACAAAGTGATATGGCCGGACATTATGGTACACATGAATTTTAATGTGTCCTACCGCATCTCATTCATTTTCCAATTGGGGAACTTACAGTAATTGGGGAACAGCAATAGAGTATAGTATACAGGATATAGTATTAGTATAGTATATGAGGTATATAGATATAGTAGTATAGTATATGAGGTATATGATTATAGTATCGTCATAGTATATAGGTAAGAATATAGTATCTAGTTCGACTATGCTTTCAATTTTATATACCAGGTTCTCCCACAAATTTTCAATCAGTGATATGTCCGGAGATCTGGCCGGCCAGAGGTCAATATTGAGTATTCAGCCTTATGACAGCCTTGTGTGTAACTATATAATAACCTGCGGGAAAATACTATACATTAGAAACAACACGTACTGAAGGACGTACAGTTGAACTCTCATGATGCCAGGAATCATTAGTAGAGGAAATCGAATGTTAGAAATGCACTCAAACTAACACACTATGTGGAATAGCACTCAAACTAACACACCAAATGCAAGCGCACTGTATTTTTCTGAACATTAGGAAGCAATGCAACGTTTCAGAATGGCGCAATTTGTCATTAAAAAATCATCATCCCAAATTAGTCTAACCCCACTCATTTCTCCAAACGAAAATGACGATGAGTGGTGCTATTATTACTGTATTACACTTAAGGGGCTCTGTGATACAAATGATTATCAGCTGAGCCTGCTCGGACAAAAAGAGTTGTGCCGTTTACTTGCGGACGTCGAACAATGAATGCCGGTCTGTTGGATGATAAGGATATTCTCCCACTTTATCCTTACTGACCGACGAATTAGGCGTTCTGTTCAAGTACAAAGCTTGTGTCAACTTACTGTTGCATATTGGTCTCATTAACTTCTTAAAGTTTTGCCAGAACAGCTGATTGGTTTAGTTTGTAGCGCTCTACGGTCATGTTGTGCACACTTTAGGTTAATTAGACTGTTATCTGCAGTTTAACGTGGATTCCGGAACCACTAACGCACCTCCATGCCACCGTTAGGATGCGAAATCGATGTCTGGGGTACCAAAGGTCAAAGCGCCACCCTATTGGTTATCAGGTCTCTAAAACGGCTGAAGTGGTAGTCAATTCGTCGAGGTGATTACCCATTATTTGAAATCCAAATGAATTATTTGAAATCCAAAGCCATCCAAATGGTTCTTTCTCTCTAACACTCTAACAGTTGCTACTATTTGCTTTGATTTTAATGTAAGGAAGTCCATAATAAAAGATTTCCTTTACAACAGAAAAAAAATACCATGACCCTCTAAGCGACATTTTAAAGAATAGATAGGACACACATCAAAGCCATTAACTAGCTCTATGCAATCTTGCTTTAATTGTAATCATTTGCATACGTGTTTAACACAGATCTGTATGCCAAATTTGTGTAGCAATCCGGCAATTCTTCAATGCATTAATTTAGTAATTTCCACATAAACATTATTTGCAAATTCATTAAAAATAATTTAAAATAAAATAAACAAATTTATAAATATTCAATTGAAAAATTTAAATCAGAACGTAATCATTTAATTTATTTACTTTTAATTTAATAAGTCATGACTTTGAATTCGATTAATATATCTCTGTTGACAAAAAGAGTGACGGTGTTGAATGTAAATTATCAATATTCATTTTTTTTAATTATTTTCGATATATTTCAATTAAAAAATTTTTCAGTCTGCAATCCTGATTAACTAATTTAAAACCTGAAAAATAAGACATTTTTAGATAGCCATGAAATTTGATTCTCTGTGTTAACAGAATACGACGCTAGTTACGTCGAATTGGCTTTGTTTCTTGCTCTACGGTGATCTTGTGCGCACGAGGGAGAAGCCCAAAAGACCTGGACCTACGGTATAAAGTGTATTCCGAACCTCTATCAAGCATCCATGTCCCCCGCAGGGTTCAGAACCAGAAACCTGTAATACCAAAGGCCAGTGTTCTAGCCAATTAGCAACTAGGCCGCTTACGTTGAATCAAAGATCAAACTATCAAAGCATGGCAATAAAACCATGATTTACTGAGGTTATATATTCTTGATAAAATCGCTTCCAGAATCATGAAACTATTTTTCTATCTTAGATTTGATTGCTTCTTCATCCTAATTTTCTTATTTTATTTTGAATTAGATCTATTGTTACAAATTTATCTTTTGATGTTACGTATATATGTAAACCAACCAAAAAATGTACATACCAATACATAAAAATATATATTCGTCAAAAATAAATCAGGAATACAACTCGAACTTTCAATAAAAACTTTTTTTAAAAATAACATTCTTTTTTTTTTTTTTTTTTGCTCGCATGTATCTTTCTCCAATAAAAACTCGGAAAACTGATTTTCCACTTTTCATAAACCAAAAGTGCTCTCAAACACCGGGAGAAATAAATTCTCCGCTCTCAACACTTCAATCTCCGAATGTAGCATCATTCCGGCACGTGCCCGCACTACATCACGTAAGAGGATGAGATCCTTGTCCGGACGAATGCCGATCCGGGAATCGAGAAGTTCCGGATTCATCCGGGAGATTATGGGATTGTCTCACGGGAAAGGTTATTGAAACAGTGCAGGATTATGGAGAAATATATATTCGGTATTGAATTTTTGTCACATAAAGGAATTATTAAAATTTTATTTTTTTACCTCTTAAGAATTGGTATATGGTACATATACATGGTACATATACATATGGTACATATACATATGTTACATATACATATTTTAACATTTCACTATTATGTAATGCTTTTAATGTATGTTTATTGCGTGCTGTTTTGTTGTTTTTATTTTGCAGGTGATTATTAACTATTTTATTACTATTAAAGTAAGTTCGAGTCCCGGTAGTGCCATTGTATTTATTTATTTTTTTTTTTGTGGTTCGAAATCCACTTTAAACCGTAGGTTCCTGTCTAACATAACTACAGAAAGAAAGGCTGACAACCTCACCCAGTTAAAAGAAAAGCCTATAGGCAGCCAGTAGGCAGACGAAATAAATATTTATTATTATATTATATATTATATGAAAATAAACATCATATTTTTAACTGCTAGAAGATTTTTTACATTACATATAAAAAAATACTCGTCCAAACTAAATCAAAAAATACAACTCGAACGTTGAATAAAACTTTTTTTTTTTCAAAATAACTTTCTTTTCTTTTACTCGCATGTATCTTTCTCCAATAAAGACTCGGAAAACTGATTTTCCACTTTTCATAAGCCAAAAGTGCTTCAAATGCCGGGAGAAATAAATTCTCAACACTTCAATCTCCGAGTGTCAGGAGTCGCGTCATGCCCGCACTACATCACGTACAATGGAAGAGGTTCTCCAGAAGAATGCCGATCGGGAATAGAGAAGTTCCGGATTGATCCGGGAGATTATGGGATTTTCTCACGGAAAAGTTATTGGAACAGTGCGGGATTATGTAGAAAACATATATTCGATATTAAATGTTCGTCACAAAAAGAAATTATTGTAATTTTATATTTTTTGCCACTTTAGAATTTGATTCTGTTTGAAGATAGAGTTGAATACGATGTTTAATTTGTTTAAAGTTTATCAATAAAAGCTAAAATTATAGCAAAGATAAAAAAAAAATTTCAGAATAAAATTTAAAAATGAGTTTAACTTAATTTAAATAGAAAAGGAATTTCAGTAAATGTAAAAGATCATTTTTATATTCTAACAATTTCCCATCAGACATTTAGTGTCAAAGAACAAATATGGTGTATATACATGTTTTAAAATCAGGCAATTATGTATTGCTTTTATTGTGTTTTTCAGGTGATTATTAACTCTTTTATAACTATTAAAGTAAGTAAGTAATAAGGGGCCTGATGAAGCAGAGTGAGTGGTGCACGGTGCCGCAACGTTCGAGTCCCGGTGGGAGCATGAATGATTTTGGGGTTTAAAATCAACTATTAACTGTAGGTCGGAGCAGTGGATACAGAACGTAGGGCTGACAACTCTAGCCCATTAAAAGAAAACATTTTATGTTTCGAAATCTGCCAGTAGGCAGAAGGCCTTGGCCCCTAATGGGGCTGCCGCGCCAATGAAAAATAAGTTTTGATAACTTCTTCTATTCTTCCTAATTTTTCTATATTTTGGTTTTAGGTCAATTGTTACAGTTTCTTCTTTTGATAGGCGGCCTGATGGTCAATTGGCTTGCACTCTGGATCTTTGGTACAACAGACTTCAGGTTCGAATCTAGGGGGTGGAATTGATGTTTGTCAGTGGTTTGAAATGTTTTTTAAACTGTATGTCCCGGTCTAATTATTCTAAAGTGTGCAAAAAATGACTATAGAGCGACAAAACTTTTGATATTACCTATATACATAAAAATAAACTTCAAACTTTAAAACTACAAAAACATTTTACATACTACAACATATTAAAATATTCGTCCAAAATAAATCAAAAATACAACTCGAACTTTCAATATTTTTTTTTTTTTTTTTTTTTTTTGAAAATAACTTTTTTTTTTTATACTCGCATGTATCTTTCTCCAATAAAGACTCGGAAAACTGATTTTCCATTCTCCCGTCTTCCACTTTTCATAAACCAAAAGTGCTTTCAAATATCCGAGAGGAATAAATTCTCCGCTCTCAACACTTCAATCTCCGAATGTCGCATCATTCCGGCACGTGCCCGCGGTACATCACGTAAGAGGATGAGATCCTTGTCCAGAAGAATGCCGATCAGGAATCGAGAAGTTCCGGATTGATCCGGCAGATTATACGAATTTCTCACGGAAAAGGTTATTGGAACAGTGCGGGGATTATGGAGAAATATATATATTTGGTATTAAATATTTGTCACAAAAAGGTATTAAAATTTTATATTTTTTTCCACTTTAGAATTTGATTCTCTTTGAACATAAAGTTCAAAATGATGTTCAGTTGGCTTTAACTTCATCAATAAAACTATAATTATAATAAAAAAAAATGCTGAATTAAATTCAATAATGAATTTAACTGAATTAAATATAAAAGGACTTAAAGTAAATATAAATAATCAATTTTATATAACAATTTCCCAGCATACATATAGAGTCAAAGTACAAATTTGGTACATATACATATTTAAAAATTCAGAAAATATGTATTGTTGTTGTGTTGCTTTTATTGTATGTTTATTATGTGTTGTTATATTGCTTTTATTTTTCGGGTGATAATTAACTATTTTATTATTATTAAAGTAATTGCGTAATAAGAGACTTGTTGGCCGAGTGACTAGCGATTTGGGGATCCGAACCACACTGTTCAAGTCCCGGTGGTGGCATTTTTTTTTTTTTTTTTTTTCATGAACATTCAATGAAACAATTTTTTTCAAAATAACTTTCTTTTTTTTTTTTTCTGCTCGCATGTATCTTTCTCCAATAAAGAGTCGGAAAACTGATTTTCCACTTTTCATGAACCGAAAGTGCTTTCAAATGCCGGGAGAAATAAATTCTCAACACTTCAATCTCCGAATGTCGCATCATTCCGGCGTGCCCGCACTACATCACGTAAATGTAAGAGGACGTCCAGACGAATGCCGATCCTGGAATCGAGAAGTTCCAGATTGATCCGGGAGATTGTGGGATTTTCTCACGGAAAAGGTTATTGGAACAGTGCAGAGATTATGGAGAAAATATATATATATTCGGTATTAAATTTTTGTCACAAAAAGGATTTCTTAAAAATGTTATATTTTTATGACTTTAGAATTTGATTATGTTTGAAAGTAGAGTTGAATAGGATGCTTAACATAATGGATAATAGGATGGATAATAGGATGCTTAAATTTTATCAATAAAAGTAATAATAATATTAAAGATTAGAATTTAATAGTGAGTTTAACTGAATTAAATATAAAAGGTCTTTTTGTAAATATGATTAATCAATTTACATTCTGGCAATTTCCCAGCAGACACATTTAGTGTCAAAAAGCAAAATCAGGTACATATGTATGTTTTAAAAATCAACAATTAACTGCTCTCGTATTGCTAGATAATTATTAACCTTTTTTTCTACCAAAAATAATTAAGTAATTGGGGGCCTGATGGTCGAGTAACAAGCGCTCTGGCGCTCGTTGCGACAGGGTTCGAGTCCCGGTGGAGGAATAGATATTTGTGTATTCGGTGCCCACTTTAAACCGTAGGTCCCGGTCTAATGGGATGGTAGAGCTTTGAACGTAGGGTTGACAACCGTATCCCATAAAAAGAAAAACATGTCTCGTCTCGTAATCGACCATTAGGCAGATGGCCTTGGCCCACAATGGGGCTGTTGCACCAATATGACGATGATGATGCAAGTTACGTATTCTTTAATAGAATCGAATTCAAAATAATGAAACAATTTTCCTTTCGTATATTTAATTGCTTCTTCATACTAGTTTTCTATATTTTGTTTTTAGATCTATTGTTAAAAATTTTTCTTTTAATGTTAAGCATGTATATGAAAATAAACTTCATACTTCAAACTGCAAGAAAATTTTATATAATAAAATATTCACCTGAAATAAATCAAAAATACAACTAAAATGTTCAATACATTTTTTTCAATATAACATTCATTTTTTTCTATCCGCATGTATCTTTCTCCAATAAAGACTGGGAAAACTGATTTTCCACTTTTCATAAGCCAAAAGTGCTCTCAAATACCGAGAGAAATAAACTCTCAACACTTCAATCTCCGAGTGTGAGGAGTCGCATCATTCCGCCACGTGCCTGCTCTGCATCACGTAAAATGCAAGAAGATGAGATCCTTGTCAGACGAATGCCGATCCAGGAATCGAGAAGTTCCGGATTGATCCGGGAGATTAGGGGATTTTCTCACGGAAAGGTTATTGGAACAGTGAAAGGATTATGGAGAAATATATATATTCGGTATTAAATTTTTTTGTCGCAAACAGGAATTATTAAAATTTTATATTTTGTTTGAACATAGGATGCTCAATTTATTTAAAATTTATCAATAAAAAATATAATTATAGTAAAGATAAAAAATTTCAGGATAAAACTTAAAAATGAATTTAACTGAATTTAAATATAAGAAGTCTTTCAATGAATATAAATAATCAATTTTATATTCTAACAATTTCCCAGCAGACATTTAGTGTCAAAGAACAAATCTAGTACATGCACATGTTTTAAAATTCAGGAAATTATGTATTGCTTTTATTTGTGTGTTTATTGCACGCTGTTATATTGCATTTTTTCAGGTAATTATTAACTCTTTTATTACTATTAATGTAATTAAGTAATAAGAGGCCTGATGGCAGAGTGACTAGCACTCTGGTGCACGGTGCCACATCGTTCAAATCCCGGTGGTGGTATGGATGTTTTATGTGGTTCGAAATCCACTTTTAACAGTAGGTTTCGGTCTAATACGATTATACACTCAAGAGCCAAAACATTATGACCACCCCTACATTTTGCAATGAACTCGCCTGGATGACGTGGAAGGCACATGATCAGGTGGAAGTGGTATTTAACTGGTATTAAGTGGTGGTATTAATCCATGCCAAGGCGGGTTGAAGCTGTGTTGCGTGTCCAAAGGTGGGCCAACTCGTTACTGACATGTGGTCATAAAGTTTTGGCTCTTGAGTGTAGAACGTAGTGCTGACAGTCCTACCCCTTTAAAAGAAAACATCTTACTTTTTCGAAATCTGTCAGTACGTAGACGGCCTTGTCACACCATGTGTCTGTTGCGCCAATAAAAAAAGAAGATTTGATTTATTCTTCTTTTCATCATAATTTACTATATTTTTGTTTTAGGTTAATTGTTATAGCTTCTTGGTTTGATGTTGGCGGCCAGATGTCCAATTGACTAGCATGACAGACCTTTGGTACCATAGGCTTCAGATTGAAATCCTGGAGTGGCATGGATGTTTGTTAGTGGTTTGGAATCCTGTAGGTTAAACTGTAATCCTACATGACTAACCTGAACATCAAGATTATCCTACAATTTAACATCCACGTTAAACAGTAGGTCCCGGTCTAATTAAACGTGCTCAAAATGACCGTAGAGCGATTAAATTGTTTGATATTACTTATATATATGACAATGAACTTCAAAATTTAAACTGCAAGAATGTGTTACATACTAATACATATAAAAAAATTTCATCCAAAATAAATCAAAAATACAACTCGAAAGTTCAATAAAAACTCTTTTTTTTCTACTCGCGTGTATCTTTCTCCAATAAAGACTCGGAAAACTGATTTTCCACTTTTCATAAACCAAACGTGCACTCAAATACCGGGAGGAATAAATACTCAACACTTCAATCTCCGAGTGTGAGGAGTCGCATCATTCCCGCACGTGCCCGCACTACATCACGTAAGAGGATGAGATCCTTGTCCGGACGAAGGCCGATCCGGGAATCGAGAAGTTCGGATTGATCCGGGAGATTATGGGATTTTCTCACGGAAAAGGTTATGGGAACAGTGTCGGATTATAGAGAAATAAATATATTCGGTATTAAATTTTTGTCACCAAAAGGTATGATTAAAATTTTATATTTTTACCACTAAAAATTTGATTCTGTTTAAACAAAGAGTTCAATAGGTGCTAAATTGGCTGAAAATTTATCAATAAAACTTTTAACTGAATCTGAATACAAAAGGCCTTACAGTAAATATAATTAATCATTTTTAGATTCTAACAATTTCCCAGCAGACATTTAGTATCAAAGAACAAATCTGGCGCATATACATGTTTTAAAATTCAGCAATTATGTAATGCTCATGTGTGTTCCTGTTGTATTGCTTTTATTGTAGGATTTTTGTATTGCTTTTATTGTAGGATTTTGTATTGCTTTTATTGTAGGATTTTGTATTGCTTTTATTAAAGGATTTTGTATTGCTTTTATTGTAGGATTTTGTATTGCTTTTATTGTAGGGATTGCTTTTTTTGTATTGCTTTTATTGTATATTTATTGTATGCAGTTGCATTGCTTTTATTTTTCAGTTGGTTATTAACTCTTTTACTACTATTAAAGTAATTAAATAATAAAGAACCTGATGCCAGAGTGACAAGCGCTCTGGCGCACGATGCCACAACGATCAAGTCCCGGTGGTGCCATGGATGTTTTGGGGTTCGAAATCCACTTTGAACCGTAGTTCCCGGTCTAATATCACTACAGAACGAAAGCCTGACAAACCCACCCCATTAAAAGAAAGTATCTCATGTTTCGAAATATGCCAGTAGGCAGACGGTCTTGTCCCATCATGGAGCTGTTGCGCCAATAAAAAGAAGATTTTATAATTTCTTTCATCCTAATTTACTATATTTTTCTTTTAGGTCAATTGATATAATTTCTTCTTTTTGTTGTTGGTGGCCTGTTGTTCAATTAGCTAGCTCTGGCCTTTGAAACCACAGGCTTTAGGTTAGAATAATGGCGGTGTCATGGATCTTTGTTAGTGGTTTACAGTTGTTAGTTGTTAGTTGCTGTTGTTAGTTGCTACAGGTTATACGTTAAACTATTATACTACAAGAGTAAGTTTAAAATCTACGTTAACATCTAGGTTATCCTACAATTTCAAAACTTCATAAAGTTCATGTTTTCAAACTGCAAGAAACTTTTACATACACAAAAATATTCGTCCAAAATAAATCAAAATACAACACGAACTTTCAATAAAAACTCTATTTTTCAAAATATCATTCTTTTTTTTTTCTACTCGCATGTATCTTTCTTCAATAAAGACTCGGAAAACTGATTTTCCACTTTTCATAAACCAAGAGTGCTTTCAAATATCGGGAGAAATAAATTCACAGCACTTCAATCCCGAATGTCGCATCATTCCGGCACGTGCCCGCACTACATCACGTGAAATGTAAGAGGATGAGATCCTTGTCCGGACGAATGCCGATCCGGGAATCGAGAAGTTCCGGATTTATCCGGGAGATTATGGGATTTTTTCACGGAAAAGGTTATTGAACAGTGCGGGATTATGGTGAAAATATATATTCGGTATTAAATTATTGCACAAAAAGGATTTGTTGAAAATTTTATATTTTCCTCACTTTAAAATTTGGTTCGGTTGGGTTGAAGGTATAGTTGAAGAAGATGTTCATTTCGTTTAAATTTCATCAATAAATTATATATTATATTATAATGAAAATGAAAAAAAGTTTCAAGAAAAATTTATTAGTGATTTTAACTGAATTTAAATATTAAAGACCTTTAGTAAATCTAAATAATCAATATTACATTCTGACAATTTTCCAGCAGACTCATTTAATGTCAAAGAGCAAATCTGGTACGTACTTTAAAATTCATCAATTGTCTACAATTGTATTACTTTTTAATTTTCAGGCAGTTATTAATTATTTTATTAATATTGAAGTAATTAAATAATTGTATTTAGTTAATTATTAACTCTTAATTAAAATTTATTTTTAAATGTTTCCAAAAATAAAAATATTTTTGCATTGTACCCCACATTTATGTAATACTACATCAAACAACGTTTATTATTTTTTATTTTTTGTACATGTTTATATTTAAGATAAACAAACATATGTAATATTCTTTATATCTTAATTTTTTCTAATTATTAATAATTATTTCAAAATCAGGGACCTGAATGGCCGAGTGGCTAGCGCTCTGGCGCTCGGTACAACAGGTTCGACTCCCGGCGGTGCCATGGATATTTGTAGTGGTTCGGAATACCCTTTAAACAGTAGGTTCCGGTCTAACAGGATTGTAGAGCCTGTTACCCCGCGTCCATAGCTAATCTTCAAGCTACACGCACCTTCTGGGTAGTGCTAAGTGAGTAACGTCAGTGCAGCGCTTGCCTTAAGGCATCAAAGACAATCGTCTAAGTGTTTGCCAGCTGCATTAAAACAAAAACAAAAATTTCTCAAAACCATCTCTTTTTATATTGAACTATAATTTAGTACAATAATTTAAATAAAACTAAAACCATTCTAACGCCATATATTGTTGTGTATATGTATATATATACACTCAAGAGCCAAAATATTATGACTACCCCTACATTTTGCAATGAACTCGCCTGGGATGACGTGATCAGGTGGAAGTGGTATTTCACTGGTATTAAAATGGTGGTATTAATCCATGCCCAGGTGGGTTGAGCTGTGTTGCGTGCCAAAGGTGGCCCAACTCGTTATTGACTGGTGGTCATAATGTTTTGGCTCTTGAGTGTATGTGTGTGTGTGTGTGTATATATATATATACAGAAGTCTATTTAGAAAGAAATGAAATTTAAATATACGAATTAGATACATAAGTGTAGTTCACTCCAAGGTCAGAGATTTTCAGAGTTCTCGAGTCAACCACGAATCTAATCCACAAGGTATGCGGCAGACCTTAATTATTATACGGAGTGATAAACGAAACCACAAAGGGCTCACTTTGTAAACAGGCGGAAACTCTGGTTTGTTCAGTTGATTTCAGGAAAAGAGAACAACATTTCTGTTTGACTCATCTCAGAACTTTTTTTTTCTCCAAAACCCTCCCTTTTAGAAAATTCGTCAGCTTCCCTCACTTTTCAATGGAGAAGATACTTCATCAGCCCATGGACAATCACCAATCACGATTCAACAACTCATCACGTAGTTCATATTCCATCTGTAATTGCTGCGACGTGTGAAAGTCGCACAGATAATCTTTAATGCCATGAGTCTCATTACACACTGCATATCTGCTATCAGATATGAGTGACAGGGTTGTTCTCCTTAGTACAAAACACTAATTGCATATACTATAAATATCCAAGATACTGCTTATCTGCTGTTAGTTTGGTTTGGTTTGTCGCTCTACGGTCATCTTATGCACTCTTTTGGGCTAAACAGACCGGGACCTACAGTTTAACATGGATTCCGAACCACTCACAAACATCCATGCCACCGCCAGGATTCGAACCTAAAGCCTGGGATACCGAAAGACCAGAGCGCTAGCCACTTGGCCACCAGGCCGCTATCTGCTGTTAGATCTGAGTGATAGGTTATTATTATGCACTTGTTAAAGAACTATTTAACATTTGGAACAGAAAGTAGATCTTTTCTCGTGGGAAAATACTTTCTTAACATTTAAATAGATCTAAAAATCTTTAATAAAATTTTCAGTTTATCATAGCTAAAATAGTAACTGTTTTGTACTCATAACAATAACAACTACAATCTTTAAAAAAATTAAAGAGTATTTGGTTCTTTTTAACAAATACCATTCCAACAATCTATCTTTATCGGGCGAAATAAAGATATCCTTTTCCCAATTTGAATATGTGTCCTCATTCGTAAGATTTTAAATATGTATCAATTTGAGAAAGACATATCTGTTTTTACCAGACAACTATGGCTTAGGACAAAGCACAGTATAATTTTATATTTAAATCTAAAGAATATTTTGGAACTGAAATCTAACGGGGCTAATTTTTTATTCAAATCTATGCAGGGAAATAGTTAAACGAAAAGTTTTTATTTCCTTTATCGATAATGTATTTTTTATTAAAAAAATTATAGTTACATGTTATAAAATGTCTTTTATTATATGTTCTTGAAGGCAATAAAGTAATTTGACTAAAATTATTTGATTTTAATTAGACATCATACATAAAGTATTCAATTTTGATTCAGGTGAAAGTTATTAATTCAGATGTATGTTCTAAAATTCCTTTTCACATATAAAATAATTATTTCGCTATATTTTCCCAGGATCTAAACTAATTAAAATTATTTTTAATTTTCTCATTAAATAATTTTAAGTAAAACTTTTATTCCATCACCACCTATTATATTTTGTAATAAAATTTTGGAAGTTGCATGATTTCTAAACTAGCCAAAACTTTTGAATTTTTGAACTCTAAAATATATATTTTTTGTCTTTTATTTTAAATCTATTTCAACGTAAAATTCTTGTAATGAAACATAAAATTAGTATACAAATATTTAAATTTTAAAATTACTCTTATACGTTGAGTCAAAATATATTTTTGGATAAAAGAGGCATTTATAAATTTTATCATGTAATTAGCTAATATTTTCCAATTTTTAATGTTAATTACATTTTTCTCGTACAAATGTGTTACATAGCTTTAGTTGAAAATTTATAACCCTCCATTATAGTAAAAATAATTCAGGTTAAAAATTGTTGCATTTATTACATTTTTAAACAGTGGGAAAAAAATTTAAATAGTTTGGTTTAAAATTAATGGTTAAATAGTTTAAAAGTTAAAAATGTAAAATGGTCCTTTTTAATTTTTCTCCTTTACTATATCTAAGGCAATTTATCATGCAAGATTTTTTGTATTCTAGCAAAAGTTTTCAGTTTCAATTTATTTTCGATAGTTAATGTTCAAAAAATGCAAAATACAAGCAAAGTTAAATTAAATCTTTAAGCTGTAATGCATCAATATTAATATTTTTATTATTAATATGATGTTGAACATCTAAATTTTTTTAAGTGTTTCTTTTAAAATTTCTAACATGGGATAGTTATTATATGAATACTTAGTGTACGAGCGAATTTGTGGGGACATGCATTGCAATCGCAGATTTAAAAGTTTTGCAGATTCAATAATAAGAGGTTATGAAAAGATTCGTAATAAGTCGAAATTTATGGATTATTCAAATTATATTGATATATTATATATATAATTATATATAATATATATATATAATATATATATATATATATATGCCAACGGCCATACCATGCTGAATATACCGGTTCTCGTTCGATCACCGAAGTCAAGAATCTTTGGCCGCGGTCACTACTTGGGTGGGTGACCATCTGGGAACACCGCGTGCCGTTAGAATTCACAAATTTGGGACCTGAATGACCGAGTATCTAGCGCTCTGCCGCTCGGTGCCACAGGTTTCGGGTTCGAATCCCGGCGGTGCCATGGATGTTTGTAGTGGTTCGGAATCCACTTTAAGCCGTAGGTCCCGGTCTCCTATGACAGTAAGAGCGTCACGGAGCCAAAGTCAGACTTCTACCTACGGGTGCTCCATCACAACAGAAGCTGCTTCCTTCCCCTTCAATTATGAGTACGTATGGGCTCGTGGGCTTGGCCAGCCAAGTGGGATAAGAAACAACAATAACAACAATATATATATATATATATATATATATATATAGTAATATATCAATATAATTAGATATATATATTATATATAATTATATTGGATTATATTATATATATTGGATTTCAAATTATACAAAATGGCGAATATATTTATTGCAAACCTTTCCTGGTCTCTTTTATTGAAGGATATTATAAATAATAGTATTGGTGTTCTAAAGCAAATAGTGACACAATTCCTCACATATATTTATAAACGATTTTCTTTAATCAAAACTTTTGATTTTTAGCATTAATTTAATTAAACATTATTTCTTTTTAATTACAGTAAAACTACAGACAGTGAGTATTCTCTTCTTATCTAAAGTTACTTAATCGTCGCGTATAAGCTGGTTTAATACAGAAAGTAAAGAACTTTTTTTTAAACTTTTATATTTATTCTTCTAGATATCGGGCGGCCTGATGGCCAATTGGCTAGTGCTCTGGTTTTGATACCACAGACTTCAGGTTCGAATACTGGCGACGGCATGGATGTTTGTTAATAGTTCTGAACCACCGTTAAACTGTAGGTCCCAATCTAATTATCCCAAAGTGAGCACACAATGACCATAGAGCGACAAATCACACCAAGCCAATCTGCTTATAAGAGTTGGCGCTCGGTGCCACAGGTTTGGGTTCCAATCCCAGCGGTGTCATGGATGTTAGTAGCGATTCGGAATCCACTTTAAACCGTAGGTCCGGGGTCTGATATGATTATAGATCGTAGGACTGGCAACCCTATCCTGTAAAAACAAAACATATTATGTTTCAAAATCCGCCAGTAGGCAGACGGCAGTGGCCTCTCATGCGTCTATTGCACCAACGAAGAAGAAGAAGATATCGGAATAGTTAAAAAATATTATTGAGCGAAAATAAATAATTGAAAATTATAAGCTACGAAGATGTACAAAAATGTTAACAATTTAAGGTTATGGAGAAATAGGTCACTCAAAAATGAAGCAGAAAATCGAATTCCAGCATATCCCTCATACTTTAAGGACAAAACTTGCGAAAGATGCGTTTTGACAACAGTGCCGGTTTGTCAAACTAACCGGCATGGGTCAGTTTGACCATTTGAGTAGGATAATTGGTAAGCATTGCAGTTGTGTAAAGACTTATGATTACCTGTCCTCAAACAGATGATGGTCATCCCATTATCTAATCAATTATGTCCTATGGAGAATAAATAATACGTGATACAGAATTTAGCATTACATGGTTACAATGGGCCATATTATCATTAAAGCAACATGTCCTTACAAAACGTTTAGTAAATAAACGACAGTTATATTGATTAAAAATAAAATAGATAATAAACACAATTGTGAATAGTTTCATAAATCAGTAGCTAAATAATATTTCATTAAGGTTAAATATATTTCCAAATAATCTTGTTTAAAAGAATCTTTGTCATGTTGCTATTTGATGTAGAAAGATATTCAACATATGATGATTACAATTTTTATAAAAATTAGTATGGTGGTTTTTATATATTTTTTTGTAGTCGTTTTGTCGTTATTTGTTTGTTTGTTTGTTCAGCTGGAAACTGGGTGTGGTCGTATCGAGTCGCAAGTCCAATAACAAATTAATTTTGACACGCACAAGTACCACAATTACAAAATAAACACATTTAAAACATTTAATTAAAGATTCGTCTATTAATTCCACTTATAAGCTGTAAATAAAGTTACTCAGGTACACGCTAGATAGCGAAGTGTACTTATTCTGTGGATGAGAGTCTGTAGGCCAATTTATGCACATGAGGATGCTAACTACATATTCGCTCGGGGTGAGAGACTGTAAACTAAACGTCTCTGAGGCAGCAGCTAGTTATACAGTGGTGGAAAGATTCCACTTCTAGCTCTCGGGATGAGAGCTAGAAGTGGCATAAGATCATAACTAACGGCAGCGCCTGTTTTGCCGTACTTCCTATTGGGCGAGAGATTTC
Source organism: Caerostris extrusa (assembly GCA_021605095.1). Taxonomy (NCBI): domain Eukaryota; kingdom Metazoa; phylum Arthropoda; class Arachnida; order Araneae; family Araneidae; genus Caerostris; species Caerostris extrusa. The sequence continues at coordinate 277,747 of BPLR01021416.1, forward strand.
ATGCCTACTGACGATTTCTTCTGAACGCCGCAAGGGGCGCTATTGTAGTGCGTAGGATGAAACATGGTTGCGTAGGTGGAACCACGGTTACATTTTTTAATTTTTATTAATTAACTAAAGATAATCATAAAAATTTAACAAATTCGGTATTGATTTATAAAAAATAAATGAGAAAACGATAAATTATTCAGAAACATTAAGCCGTCAAATTATTATTGATATGCATTACTATTTTCTGTATATCTAAATATTAAATTAAATAAATAATAACTCTTTAAGTATTCAAAATGCATTTGAGAAGAATCTGCATTTTTAACGCAATATATAAAAACTGAAAAATAAAAATTTCTTGTAAATAAACCAAGCATTGCTTTTAATTTTCCGATAAAATATATTTTGCGACTGATAAAGCATTTATTTTTTCAGCATAAATTTACGAACTTATAAATAATTCATGAAAACCAAATATTCAGGCTTTTCTTTAACATTTGACTGTTTTTCAGATTATTTTTCGCTTGTTTGGAGTTCTTTGAAATAAATTTCAGATTCCTGGAATACTTTTATAAAATGAGAATTACGTCTTGCGTATGTGTTTAAAAGCTTTTTAACGCTATAATATTAACAAACACTGTCTTAAACGTACAATTTTTCTTAAAAAAAACAACTGAAACTACTCCTATTATTTTTGGTGATTTAACACCATTAGAGAATAAAATTTTATATCCCATATCAAATATTCATTAAACGCCAGTGATGCTTTAAATAAAAAAAGGTAGAAACACTTTTGCCTTTTAAGGAAATATTTTTTTTCTAAAAAGATTTAAAAGAAAATTGTAAATTCTGTTATATTAAAATACATTAAAATTACAAGAATATGAAATATTAATATATATACATGTTAAAAATGGAAATGCTTACATAACTTTACTATCAGAACCCAAATTTAAAATGTAATACTTCATCATTTAATGACTAAATCTTTTTTTCAAATGCAGCTGGCAAATACTTAGGCAGTTATCTTCATCTCATAAGCACGGGCGGCACAGACGTGACTCATTTAGTACTACCCAGTGGACACGTGTAGTTTGAAGATATGCTACTAACGCGAGTATCACTACCCTACAATGCTTTAAGATCCCATTACACCAGGACCTACGGTTTAAAGTGGATTCCGAACCACTAACCTAACTAACTCCTGTACTACAATCCATGGTGGGCCAAGGCCGTCTGCGGACTGGCAGATTTCGAGACAGGAAACACTTTCTTTTTATAGGGTAGAGTTGACATCCTTACTCAAATGATCTATGTCATATTAGACCTGGATCTACAGTTTAAAGTGGATTCTGAACCACTACAAACATCTATGACTGCGTTGGGATTCATTACAGAACACCACCCAAAACCTATGGCACCAAGAGCCAGATAATGAATGATTACTATTGTTTAATTATCAGTTACTATTGTTTAATTATCAGATTACTAATAAATTGTTTAATTACAATCGATTGATTGCTAATAAACAGAAACAAGTTTCTGTTTAATTTTAAAATCAGATTTGGTTTGGCTTATAATACACCATGATTTTGTTGCCCAAACAGACCGGCTAAACACAAAGGGACCTAAGTTTGTTCAAACCACTGACAAATAACCATGCCACCATCATGATTCGCTGATGTCTGATTCGCTGATTAGAAGTCTTTGGTACCAAAGGCCAGTTGCTAACGACTTGGCTATAATGTTCAATACCGAAGAAAATATATTTTTCTCAATGTTCAACAATGATTATATGATATGTATAGTAGGGTTGGTAATGTTCAATACTAATCTTGCATTAAATTTTAATAGCGTTGATTTGAATTTTTTAATTTTGAATGCAAAGATGTCTTTCTTTGAAGATATGTTTGTTTAAAACCAATGAAAATAAAGACAAGAAATAATCTTTAACAGAGAATCCATGGACGTAATTCATGTTGTTGGGTAAAAGAAAATAGAATATAATTTCATTAAACTTCTATTAAATTTTGCGTTTGTAATGTTTTAATGAAAAGTCACAGAAATCAGCAAAGAGAACTACGAAAGCTTTCGGATATTTCTCAGATTTTAACGTCATTTGTAACTACTTGTTTTGGAATTTGAATTTTCCAATATTAACACTAAAATTGCACTTGAAGACAATATGATGTCCATCATTGCATATTCTTGCCAATGGCCTCGTCATATTTAATGAAAATTGCTTCATCGAAACCCAACAAGTACTTAAATAATTTTCGAGTAAGCAAGTATTTAAATAAATAAAAATCGAAGCTTTCTATAATGATTTATTTGTTCTTTATAACAATAAAGTATATATACTGATTTTTAAAATGCATATTAAGGCTTCATACATTGTTAATGTATCACGTCTTTGATTTTACTTTTTAAATATAACTATAATATATTCTTTTCAATGTATATTAATATATTTTTTACTATTGTTGAGAAATAGAGCTTGGAGCAAAGAATTATAATTCTTTTTTGACAAAACTTGAAAATTTGGGACGCGGTTTAACCTTTGAGGATAAAAATGCTTTGATATAATGGGCCAAAATTTTGCACATTTAATTCGCGCATATTCCCAAAGAAAGTTTGCTACTAATTAAATAAGGCCACCTTGGCAATTTTCATAATTACACCAGGAATGTAGGTTAAACCAGATTTTTATTCCGTGGTATTGTATTTCCAACTTTAAAATAGCTGCATATCAAGTCTTTGGTTTATTTTCTTACATTTGTTTAGAAATAGAATCATGAATACTCAGGGTATTCCTGCTTATACATAATAATATTAGAATAAAATGTTAACTTTGAAATTTGAGAAGGCACATCAAACTGCAATAATTGTTACATTTAAAAACGCTCACGAAAAGATAGCAGTATAGTCATATAATATCTTATACACTCAATTCTGTTTTTACATGATTTTTGATTTACCACGTATTAGAATCGTGACTCAGTGGCAACGTGCGCCGCTGGTGAGCATTACGGTGAAGGTTCAATCCGCTAGCGGCTTTATTATTTATTGTCTACTCTTTCAAAAATCGTGTAGTTGGGATATTCAGCATCGTGCAACGTTAGTCGGACTACCTGGTGGGAGTTTCCGGATTTTCTTCCATATGATATTTAAATGAGGGTAGTTTCCTCTAAAAGTTTTCCCTGAAAGCTCTACCCTTCTTCTTCAGCGACACGGATCCAAGTCAGACCTCTACCTACGGTGTGTTCCAACACAACAGATACTGCCACCATTTTCCTCCTTCCATGAGACCACACCAGTTCTTGGATTTGGTCTAGATGTTGCTGTCAACTGAATGGGATAAAAAAAGAAAAACGTTTAATTCCCTTTTAATACGACTTAATTTTGATTTAACACGATCAGCCCAATTTCTAAGAATAAAATGTTGCTTTTACTTTATTTTTATAACTGTGATATTGGGGACAAAGAATGTAATACGATTACCATTTGTGAGAATTCCCCACATTTTATAACCTCACCATGGAATTTTTTGTCTGCTTTCTCTGCATTTTGAGTTGGTGTTCAAAGTGAAAAGTTATTTTTTTGATGTCTATAAATCTTTGTTTTATTCATTATAACTAAAATATTCTTCAGTAACCTTCACATAATTCATTTAAAAAGAAAGCAAACAGGAAAGCGATCACTTTGTAACTGGACAAGGTGCGATTTTTGTAGGAATGCATTTGATCAAGGATCACGAATTATTCTTTTTTAATTTTTTTTTGAGTTAGATAATTCATCAGATAATTTACCAGACCTTAACACGTCTTAAAACATCCAAATGTGAAATTTTTTCTTCTTCCGTCTAATACTACATCATTGATACAATCTTTAGATGAAAATATAATTGCAACATTTAAAACATATTACGTATTGCGAACATTTCAATCCGTTTTTGGTCAAACTGAAGGATGAAATATTAACAGTCATTGATGTGTGGAAGAAATTTTCAATTATGGATTGAATCAATCAAATTCAATTAGCGCTAGCTGAATTATGTCCATCACCTTTCGAATACATGTTGGAAAGCTCTTTGGACAAAATGTATTAAAACAAAAATCCCGTCTTTCCCAATAAGATTAAATTTTTGTGTTCATGAATTAAAGACATATAACTTCCTTTTCAGATGACGATTTACCTTTATAATCCACGTCCAATCTTTATAAAATATGATGTTGAAGATCGTAACATGGTTTATTGTATTATTTTTGCTGATTTCTTAGGCTGGAACCTATCTTCTATTTACCCGTATTCTTCGAGAACGTTAGCCTAAAAACAGAATTCGGTGTATGTTTAAATTGTGAACGTTATTTAAACAGCTTGTCGTTTCTGCACTGTTTTTAGTGTATCACATTATTGAAATAAACAAAAACGAATTATCTAAATAAGCAGATATTTGTAAGATAAAAAGCAAAACTTACAGTAAATCTTTAAAATCTTTCATAAAATATAAAACTATACATATTTATTAAAATACATTACATAAAATAGTAATAACTATTAAATAATAAAATGTTCTTTAAGAGAAATGTATAAATACTGTTGTAAACTCATATAAAAAAAAAAGTCTCATTTTCAAAAAACTGATAAAAAATAAATGAAGAAATACATTAATATATATATATATATATATTTGACATTAGAAAATGCATTATAACTCAGAAAGCCAGAATGAAAATAATTAAGAAAAAAAATAAAAAAAACATATTTAGACGTCTTTTTTTGTTGAAACCAAATAAAATTCGACCAATTATTTACTGTTCTTTCTTCTTCATCGCTGCAACAGCCCATGGTGGGCCAAGGCCGCCTGCCTACTGGTAGATATCGAGACAGGAGATTTTCTTAATGAGGTTGGTTCCACTTGTCAGTACTACGCCGAACGCTAATAATAAACAGTAACCTATGTTTAAAAGTGGTTTCCGTACCTCTACAAATATCCCTGGCACAGCTGGGACACAAACCCGAAAACTGCGGCACCAAGCACCAAAGCGCTAAACACACGGTCATCACACCCATTTATTTTTATTCATGAGAACCATTTATTTCCATTTTCGCCATTTATATATATACACCCAAGAGCCAAAACATTATGACCACTCCTACATTTTGCAATGAACTCACCTGGATGACGTGGAAGGCAAGTGATCAGGTGGAAGTAGTATTTAACTGGTATTAAGTGGTGGTATTAATCCATGCTAAGGCGGGTTGAAGCTGTGTTCATCGCGCAAAACGGTGGGCCAACTCGTTATTGACAGGTGGTCATAATGTTTTGGCTCTTGAGTGTATATATATATATTTATTTTTATATATACACTCAACATATATAATATATATATATATATATATATATGTTGAGTGTATATATATATCATATACATATGTTGTGGTGTATATGTGTGTGTGTGTGTGTGTGTGTGTGTGTGTGTGTGTGTGTGTGTGTGTGTGTGTGTGTGTATTATATTCTTTAATAAACAATAATTTTCTTTGTCTTTTAAATAATTTTATGATTGAAATTTTAAACATTAAAAGAAAACGCTGTTTAAAAATAGGCGTATGATAAAATTATTCATAAGAATCATTGTATCGTTATCGTCATTTTTTTTTTCCTTTTTTTGTTTTTTAGTAAAGCGAAAAAGAATGTAGGGAAAAGATAAGACTTCAAATAAATCATTTTATATAATCCAGTTTTTTTATATTTTATTTTGTCAAAATTTAAATATTGTCTCTGAAAAATACACGAATGTTTCACAAATTGAAAATAAGAAACATTGAATGCAAAAGCGTATTCGGAGCACGCTAAACCATTCGGAATCAATACCTTCCTAAAGATCGAATCCCAAATACGAGTCTTTGAAAAGAACTCGCCAAGAAAGTAAAATAATAAAGAGAGCGCACGAAAATAAACGATTTGGAATTCTTTACTGAAACCTCCGAGTTATTTCTTTTCATTTCACGAGGGAAATATGATCAATCGATATTTAAAACGGAATGCATAAGACATTTCAATTGTTTGTTTAACAAAACTGTGGTAAAATGATTTTAATAATTTTTTTAATTATTAAAATAAAAAATAAACAAGGTCTAACAATCATTTAAACAAAGCTGTGAAACAGCTATTTATTTTATTTTTAAATAATGAACTAAGATTATTAAAAATTTTTAAACAAAAAATTATGTTGTGTTCAAAAATATGAGTTAATAAATTTAAAAATGTCCTTTCCATGCTTGTCGAAAATTTTGGAACTAAAAAATATGAAAAAATAGTCTAATAATAATAATAATAATAATAACTAAGTATTAAAGCATATAAATTATTAATGAAATTTTTTGAAGCAATATTGTTTTAATTTTAAAAATTAAAACACTATTGCTTTAAAAAGTTATATATGAGTTCAAAAAGAAAATAAAAGTTTAATTTGTTTAACAAAAATTAAAAAATTAATTTGTGTAGACGCTGTCAAGAGCTATGGCGTTCAGAAGAAATGGTCAGTAGGTCAGTCTACACTCTGGCTCGAGAGGAAGTACAACATATTCTGCTCTCCCGCTGAGAAACGTTTATTTAATAGTCTCTCCTCCCAGAGAGGAAATAAATTTAGCGCAACCCTATGTATTTGTTGGCCTACAGACTCTCGACTGAGAGGAAGTATATTTCGCTCATGCTGCGCGTAGCCGAGTTTGGGGTTTTCAGCTAGAAGTGGAATCCTTCACGAATTTTTAATTATCTGTGTTTAAATGTGTTAAATATTGAATGTCTCTAATAGTAGGTGTGTGGTGTTTGTGTAAATACAGCTATGAGTTCTCTAACTTCTGCCTCAGGTATCTCAACCCAACCACATGCAGTTACAATTTGGTTCTGGCCAACCAACACACTACAATTGTTAATTTAATTTTAACTATTATTTTATTGAAGTTTATTCAGATATTCGGTTTAAATGTAAAATTAATCTTTTCAAGCTACAATTCATTATTTTTTATTATCAATATTTTAAATGAAATTTATACATTTTTTATTAATGTACAACTTTGATAATTTTTTTCTTTACACGATGACAGTTAAAAATTCTTATTAATGTATTGCAATAAATATATTACTCATTCAAAAATCGAAAATAAATACCATATTTTAAAAATAACAATAATTTATAATTATTTTTGAATTTATGAATTTAATAATATTAAATCGGTTTTAAAGATAGTTTATTCAAATCAGTTTTTAAATTCAGTTTCAGTTTTCATCAAATTCAGTTTTTAAATTCAGTTTTATAGCTTGAGTTAAATTCATTTATTTCCATTATTATCGCTTAAAAAAATCATAAAGAGCTTTCAAAAGGCTTGTGATCTTAAATACTAAAATGGTATAAAATAATCTATTAAAACCTCTTGTCTAAAAATATTTATTACATAGTTATATCACTCTCCTAATCTGACGTCACACGTCACGCCACCTATCGGAGTTATGGCGACTTACGAACTGTAGATAAACATTAGATTCTGTCTGTAATCAAACATTGAAAACACCTGGCTTTGTTAATCTAACAGGGAATATTATATTTTCTTTTGTTTATGTTTCCTTTGTGCTATTTCATGACCAGTATTTAATATTTTTGTTCTCTTAAAATATCAAAATCACTCCGGTGATTATTATTTGAATCGTGTTGGATTAAATATTTAATTTTATGCATTTTGCTTCGCAATATTTCTAAGCAGAAATTACTTTGTATATCGTTAATCTACATTTATTATGCCATTGAATTAAATTATATCATTATTAACCAGTTTAATTATTATGAAAGATTTTGGTGCTTTTTTAATTTAATACAGTTAAAATCTAAAAACTATTTTTATTTATTTTAATACTGTAATATATCTTTATAAAATATTTGAGGTATATTTTTTTTTCAAGTGAGAAATATTGCATATTTAAAAACATTTAATTAATTGACTCTTGAAAATTTTTTTTTCCATTTTGATGTAGTAAAAAATATTTTTAATTAATTCCTATTTCCTGTTGCTGTTACAAATACATTTGGTTTTTACCAGATTTAAAATTAAAATCTTAAATTAAATTAGCACTTTTTGAATCAATGTTTCCTTTCCTATGGCCAAATTAGGTGATAAAAAAAAATTCATCTTAGTATTCAGTAAATATATTTTAATCAGAAATATTTTTTTTTTAAATTTATCCATTCTAGTGTTTTTAAATGTAAATGGGTTCATTTTTATTTTTAGTTCAAAACATAATAAGAATTATTTGATTTTTTAATCATATATAATTTAAATTTTCTGCAAATCTTACTGACTATTAACTTTTATCAATGAATTAATTGTCATCTTTAAATTAGTCAATTTAGTCTTCAAATATGCTATATTTTTAATATTCATGCATTAAATATATTTTTTTATTCATGTTTTAAAAAATTGATTGAATTTAAAAATATTTATCTTTATTATTTTAATGTGTTGATCTTGATGTGAGTTTTTAATGCTTTAGTTGACTCAAAAAGTTTCATTTTTTAATTTAATATTTCTGGCTATAAAAGAAAATTTCAGATATAATTATAAATTTTATGGCTACTCAAAATCACATCAAACAAACAGAATTTTTTCCACCTTTTGAGATTTTATTTATTATATGATACAGATATTGTATTTTTATGTAAATCTGATCAATAACAAAAATGATTTTAGAAATATCTAAACAAACTGAATTAAATGTATGAATCTGAATTGAATGTATAAATCTGGAATTGAATGAATGAATCTGATTGTTTCGTTGATTGATCTGATTGATTTGATTTTGTTGATGAATAAATCTGAATTTATATTGATTTTGTTAGTGAATGAATCTGACTTAAATTGTATGAATGAATCTGTATTGATTTTGTTGGGAGTTCTCCAACCTGTGCATCAAGTATCTAAACCCAACCACAGCCAGTTGCAATCTAGTTAATCAACATGCACACTAGAATATGTTAATTTTAAGTTTAATTGAAAATAGAACAAAAGAAAAAAAAATTGAATATATTATCGCGTGAAATTGTTAAAAAAAGTTATTTCTCTAATCTTAATAAAAACAAGTAATTTTGGACCACTATTTAAATGCTCCTTTAATTATTCAGAACTTAAATACGTTAATTTTAAATTAACAGCAAAAAATATTTGTTTATTATTTTTTTTTTTACATCAAAAATAAAATTTAAAATTTAAATTAAAAAAAACAACAACTAAAGGGTGTTTCTTCTTCATGCGCGTAACCCATGTTGGACGAGGTATTTCGAAGTAGGAGATGTTCCTTTTTACGGTGTAGGGTTGCTAGCCCTACTCCAACAATCACATTAGACTGGAACGAAGAGTCTAAAGTGGATTCCCAACCACTACAAATATCCATGGCACCGCCCGGACTCGAACCCGAAATCTGTTGCACTGAGCACCAGAGCGCTAAAAATGTCTACATCTCTAAAAGAATTTGATTATAAGTCTTAAAACAATTTCAATTTGTTTTTTGTTAGAATTTGTTATAATTTCACTTAACCTGTTTTTATAGATGTACTATGCAACTTGTACAATGGCTGACGGAGCTCGCACTTTATGTCTAGGGTTAATTTCAAAACAAAATGAAGAAGCAGTGTGTTTTTTAAGGCCAACAACTTTTAATGAATCACACTATATACTATTTACATTGATTAATTCGTTATAAACATATTCCTTATTCTCATTCTCTCGCTGCGTCCCGCAGTTATCCCGACGACAGCCAGTCTCGCTTTTTCAATTCCTACTATTAGTTTACACTCTCCCTATATATATCTTGTTCAAATTTTCAATCGTTCATAAAATACTTTTTATTCCTCCATCCAAGTTCAAATACATTTTTTGTTGAACTTGTAGTGAAGAAGCACTTGATGTTAATACAGTTTTTTCCAATATTAATTCCGTAATTAAATTTAATTCATTAATTTTAGTTTTTTTTTTAGATTTAAGTTGCATGTATCTACCAATAGATGGCGCCAGATAAATTTAAAAAAATGAATGAAAATTATTTATAAAGGACTTTCTGCAATAGAGTGAAAAAAAGAAGGAATTGACTTTAAAAAAAAAAATTATATTACTTGTTTACTTTTCTCTCATCAACGGGGAATCTGTTCCTCTTTCCTGGGGTCAAAGTTCATAGTTCAATATTCCCCACATGATGAAATGCCTGTGCCAACGACACGTAACCGTATTATGTCATCGCCTGCTAATTAGCACACAGACAAATCCTACATATATGGTGTTAAAGTAAAATAATAAAAAAATAAACCTTTTATTCAATTGCTTTTACAAATATAATACTAGGCAAAACACATATATAATAGACGTTAGATATCATTGTCCTTCATTTCAGTTGCTAACTTCATTCATTAAACATGAGCATTGCATACAAAAAAACTATTTAAAAAAAATTCCTTTGCAATAGCTGCGGATAAAAATTTGGCTTCATGTTTCAAGGATTTGAAGTCGAAAGTTTATCTTTTATTCTGCGTAGACTTTGCGCAAAGAATAGTTAAGGATTTACCAAACAATTGCTCTGGGAAATTAGAGGCGATTTCAGACATCAAAGAAGAAATTGCATCTCAAGTGTTTTGGCATCCAGTGACTCCTTTGAATTCATGGGAAATTTTTCAATCTCGTAGCTCTTCTATATGATAATGAAAGACTCGCAGAAGACTCTTTGAAATGTGTCTGAGAATTTTATTTTGAGAGAACTAAACTTCAGGTTAGTGAGGTGACAAATAGTTTTGTTAAGACGGAATTGTTTAGATTAATCGTTGTATATATGCATCACTGAAAACATTGCTAAAATAGACATATGATTATTTTTTTTTTTTTTCCATTCAAACTAAAATCAGAAATGTTTATCTGAATACTTTGCATTTATTGTGCCTTTCATATTAAAATATCTGCTTCCATTTAATATATAAATAACTTTGAGTTCGTCAATTTCAAAATATAACTATAAATAAATTTATCACGGTTAGATAAATATTATGATTAGTTTTGTTTTTTGTCCCATTCAAACTAAAATAAGAAATGATTATCTTAATACTTTGCATTTATTACGCATTTCTTATTAAAATATCTGCGTCCATTTATTTTTATAAATAACTCTGTGTTTGTTAACTGCAAATAAAAGATAAATAACTTTAATAAGGTTAGATAAATATTATATAGATTATTATCGTTCTCATTCTATATCATTATTGATAAAAAAAAATTGGTATATAATATAAAAAGCAAATTCCGCCGGACTCGTGGCTCAGTGCCAACATGCGCCGGTGGTTAGCATTAGGGTTGAGGTTCACTCCGCTGGCGGCTTTGTTGTAGACACTTCTTCAAGAAACGAGGAGATCGATGGCGTTTGGGATGTTCATCATCTTGCCTCATGAGTCGGATTACCTGGTGGGTGTTTCTCCCATGCGATACTTAAATATAGAGTTGTTCCCTCTAAAAGTCCTCTCGGAAGACACTGCCCTCCTTCTTCACGGAGCCAAATTAGACTTCTACCTACGGATACTCCATCACAGCAGAAGCTGCCCCTTTCCCTCCATCCATGAGTAGTTTACTCTTATGATGTATGTCCTGCACTGTAGACACTTCCTCTTAGGGTGAGAGTCAGAAGGCGAACCGATAAGCAGAGCTGCTCTTAATATTTTCCTCTCCGGATGAGATATTACAAATTAAACATTTCTCGACAGAAGCAGTGATTGCGCTGTACTTCCTCACGGGTGAGAGTTCCGAGGTCTACTAACCATTTCTCCTGAACACCAAAGAACACTCCTTAGTGGGGTGGGTGCGCTCTTGCTGGTGAGTAGGGGAAAACACGGTTACAATTATTAATTTCTAAATAATTAAAATAACATTTAAAAAATTGTTCCCAAATTACTTGTTTTTTTTTTCAAGATTAGAGAAATTAATTTTTTTCAACAGTTACACTCAATAATATATTAAAAAATGGATTTTTCAAGATAGATTTTAGAAATAAAATAAAGGAATTTCTATTTTCTTATTTTTAAATAGTAAAAATGTTCAAAATTTTTACATAGATTCTTTTAATTAAATACACAAATTTAACATCGTTGGTTATATAATTTAAGAGTGATTAATTTAAAAATTTATTTGAAAATAATCACAATTTTTACATTTATTTGAAATAAAAAAATTTCAAAACATGTTAGTGTGAACGAAGTAATTTGATTTCTTTTCTCTTAAAAAATTATAAAAATTGTTTTACATATTTTCATTAAGTTAAAATAATGTGAATAGTTTTAATAAATTTCCCCAATAATTTTTCTCCCAAAATTATTTAATATTTTTTATAAAACTATTTTATTATACACAGTAAAGTTTTTTATTTAATACCCAAATGATATTTATCTGTTCTCAATGAATGAAAAATTAGATTTTTTTTTTTTGTCAAGCCATCATTAAATCAAAAGAGAATATATATCAACAGAATTTTACTGTGCTCCATTATTTGATATTAATTAATTGATTGTTAATTTTAAAATGGATAATTATTATACAACGGAATTTTTAGTTGTACAAGGGAAAAATATTACACAATGGAATTTTTAGTTGTACAATGGATAAATATTATACAATAGAACTTTTCAGTTGTACAATAGAACTTTTTAGTTGTTTCTTTGGTCATTTTATATATCTGTCTTATATTATAATATACTTCTTTCATTTACTGCGTAATAATAATTAGTATTTTTAACTTACACTGTTTTAAAAAGGCATTAATAAACATTGATTAATAACATAAATACATGACACAGGAAGAATATATTGGATTAAAAAAATTAGTTTTGCCAAATTATTTACAAGTACATTAAAGACCTATCTTGACAGACTATAATAATTTGTTTTCTCATAATTTTTTCAAGAAAAAAAAACCATAAAATATTGTATCGGTGAACAATGGGATTTATGTTTTTAAAACTTTTAATTTCAGAACTAACTTGTTTATTAAAATATTGTTATTGTAGTTGTTGTTTCTTATTCCATTTGGCTGGCCAAGCCCACGAGCCCATACGTACTCATGATTGAAGGGGGAGGGAAGCAGCTTCTGTTGTGATGGAGCACCCGTAGGTAGAAGTCTGACTTTGGCTCCGTGACGGTCTTATAGTCATAGGAGACAGGGACCTACGGCTTAAAGTGGATTCCGAACCAATACAAACATCCATGGCACCGCTGGGATTCGAACCCGAAACCTGTGGCACCGAGCTCGAGAGCGCTAGACACTCGGCCATTCAGGTCCCAAATTTGTGAATGCCAACGGCACGAGTTGTTCCCAGGTGGTCACCCACCCAAGTACTGACCGCGCCCAATGATGCTTGACTTCAGTGATCTAACGAGAACCGGTATATTGCCGAGTAATTACAGTAATTACAACAATATACATTTTCAAGTTTTTTGAATAATTTATAATCCTTTATGCCATTTCTATTAACATTTTTTTTTTAATTAAAATATATTCTTGAATATAAACTTATTTCAGAGCATTGCATTTCAAAAAAATGACACTTTAATCTGTGCAATAAAACCAAGTAGGAAAAAAAAATTAAGATGTACAATGTTACAATTGCAATTTGTTCCAGACAAGTGAGAGAGATGACTTTCCCACTTATATCTGGGACCCTTCAGCCTGATGAACAAAGCAACGGAAAGACCAGACAGAAGAATTCACGGATAAATTCCTTCTCATTGTCAGACACAAAAATGCTCCAGGACCTCATTAGGACATGTCTGTCCGGGTGTCTTAATGACGCTTCGTGAAAGAAACTTCCCCCAAAAAAACCTTCCCCAAATTAAAAACGGTATTAGTTATGTCTATCACAACGTTCCAAGATGTTTTCTTGCAATTTTATGGAAATGTTTCATGACAACATTTTTGTTATTGAATAGTTAAGAAGGTGAATAAATGTGCATGCTTCATAAATCGCGTGAAGTATTTTATACAGAGTGTGATTGGAAAACAGAAAAAGATTGTTAATGAAACAAATTCACATAGTTGATTTTGTATTCAATAAAAATTAATGTTTCATTTCTTTTTTGTTTTTTCATAAGATAAAAATAATTAGAACTGTATATTTTTGAAAGATTATATGAAATATTTTACATCTATAGAAAGAATACAAATCAACAGAATTTAACTGTGTCCCATTTTTTATATTAATTTATGGGTTTTTAGCTTTACAATGGAACTTTATAATTATTAATAAAATAAATACATGATCTGAGAAAATGCATTGATTAAAAAAATTAAGTATTGCTAAATTATTTATAAGTGCATTAGAGACATAATTTCGCAAACTGTAATAATTAGTTTTCTCATAGAATTTCTTATTTGTTAAAAAATAACTGTAAAATATTGTATCAATAAACCATACCATTAATCTTTAAATAACATTTATAATTTCAGAATTAAATGTTTTACAAAAATTATTGCCGAAGTAATTGCTAACGATATACTCCTATACAAGTATAAATACTGTTTTGGATATTATATGCAACCTTTATTCTTAACCATTTATCTTGCATATTTTCGAGTGTTTCGAATAATTTATAACCCCATTATTTCATTTCCATTAATTTTATTTAAATTAAAAATATACTCTTGAATACAAACTTATTGCTGAGCGTTGCAAATCAAAAGAGTGATATATTAAATTGCGCAATAAAACAAAGTAGGAAAAAAATTAAGTTGTGCAATGTTGCAAATGCAACTTGTATTATGTTTCCAATGAGAGAGAGAGAGTTGACTTTTTCCCACTTATATCTGGAACCATTCAGCCTGATGAACAAGGCAACGGAAAGACCAGACAGAAGAATTCTCGGATAAATTTCTTCTCATTGTCAGACACAAAATGCTCCAGGACCTCATTAGTACATGTCTGCCCTGGTGTCTTAATGACGCTTCGTGAAAGAAACTTCCGCCCAAAAAAACCTTCCACAAATTAAAACGGTATTAGTTATGTCTATCCCAACGTTCCAATATGTTTTCTTGCAATTTTATGGAAATATTTCATGCCAACATTTTTGTTATTGAATAGTTAAGAAGGTGAATAAATTTGTATGCTTTATACATAGCGTAAGTATTTTATACAGAGTGTGAATGAAAAACAGAAAAGATTGTTAATGAAACAAATTCAAATAGTTGATTTGCATTCAATAAAAATTAATGATTTCATTTATTTTTGTCTTTCATATAAGATAAAAACTTTGTAGAACTTTGGAAGATAATCTGAAAGATTTTACATTGCATTATCTTATACACTCAAGAGTCAAAATATTATGACCACCTGTCAATAACGAGTTGGCCCACCTTTGGCGCGCCACACAGCTTCAACCCGCCTTGGCATGGATGCCACAAGTCCTTGGTAGATGGCCAGAGGCAGATTGTACCAGATGTTTAAGCAACGGTCAGGCAAATCCGAGATATTGCGAATTGGTGGTCTTTGAGCTCTGATCTGCCGTCCCAGTACATCCCAAATGTGTTCTATCGGATTGATATTCGGTGAGTGATTCATCTGACCAGGCAACTCTCTCCCATTGATCCATGGACCAGTTACGATGTTCCCGGGCCCCGCGCAGGCGCAGTTGGCGATGACGCTTGGTCAGCAAAGGCACACGAGTGGGACGTTTACTGTGTAGCCCCATATCCAACAGTGTCCGCTGAACAGTGTGCTCCGATACAATTCTACTTGGCCCTGCATTGTATTGGGCTGTCAGCTGAGCCACTGTCTGGCTCCGGTTTTGCTTCACCATGCGAGACAGTCACCGACGACCTTTTTTTGATAGCATGTGGACGTCCAACACCATGTCATCTACTGCTGGTTTTTCTTCAGACTCTCCAGTAGCAGTTAAATACCACTTCACGTGCCTTTCACGTCATCCAGGCGAGTTCATTGCAAAATGTAGGGGTGGTCATAATGTTTTGGCTCTTGAGTGTGTATATGTATATATATATGACAATACAGAGTGATTATAATTAAAATCCCACTTTCAAAATACTGTAAAAAAAAAACCACTCGTAACAATGAGTTCCAATTTGAACTGAAGATACTATACTTGAAGAAGGAGGTAACGGTATGGCATCAAAAATGTTCCAACGATTTTTCCCATCCAATTTGGTATGACCTTGCCGTGGTGGATGGGCTTTCCATAACAGTGTCACAATTGTTGAATGACTTGAATGAATCAAAAAACCGAAAAAAATCAAGCACTTTGAACTACAGTAAGTTTAATGTACAACTCATGCGAAATACTTTGTAATTTCGATTCAAAATATCACTGACAGCCGAATTCACTATCTTTATGCAGCATACAGCGCCATCTATTAATAAACTTTGGCATATTTTTCATGTCGTACCGTTTCCTCTTCTTTAAATACCTTCAGTTAATATTTGAACTCATTTTGACCAGTGGTTCTTTATTTACAGCATTTTGACAGTGGGACTTTAATTATAATCACCCTGAATACATAATTATAATTTTCTTATAATTTTCAAACTTTATGCAAATGCTTTCAAAGTGATTTAAAAATTCAAATTAGCATTCTAAATTTCTGTATGCATTCTTAAGACATATAAAAAAATTTAGATGGCAAACAGAGTTCTTATTTAAAGTTCCTACATTTTTATCTTTTTTTAATTTTCTTAGTTTTTTAGATCAAATGATGAATGCGTATATTTTAATTTTAAATTCTCGTTCCATCAAAAATGATATTCTTTCACTGTTTAGTATCACTATAAATAAGAGAAATTGACCATTCATGTAAATACACTGAAGTGACAAAAGTCATGGGATACCTCTTCAATATCGTGTCGGCCCTCCTTTCGCCCGGCGAAGTGTAGCAACTCGACGTGGCATGGACTCAACAAGTCGTTGGAAGTCTACTGCAGGAATATTGAGCCATGCTGTCTCGACAGACGTCCATAATTGTGAAAGCGTTGATGGTGCAGGATTTTGGGCACGAAAAGACCTCTCGATGATGTCCCATAAATGCTCGATGGATTCATGTCGGGCGATCTAGGTGGCCAGATCATTCGTTGGAATTGTCCAGAATGTTCTTCAAACCAATCGCGAACAGTTGTGGCCCGGTGACATGGCGCATTGTCATCCATAAAAATCCCATCGTTGTTTGGGTACATGAAGTCCATGAATGGCTGCAAGTGATCTCCAAGTAGCTGAACATAAGCATTTCCAGTCAATGTTCGGTCCAGTCGCACCAGAGGACCAAGTCCATGCCATGAAAAAACAGCCCACACCATTACGGAGACACCACCAGCTTGAACAGTGTCTTGCTGACAGTTTGGGTTCATGGCTTCGTGGGGTCTGCGCACACTCGAACCCTACCATCAGATCTTACCAACTGAAATCGTGACTCATCGGACCAGGCCACGGTTTTCCATTCATCTAGGGACCAACCGATATGCTCTCGTGCCACGAGAGTCGCTGCAAGCGATGTCGTTCTGTCAGTAAAGGCACTCGAGTCGGTCTTCTGCTGGAATAGCCCAAGAAAGCCAAATTTCTCCGCACAGTTCTAACAGACAAGTCCCTTGTATGTCCCACATTGATTTCTGCGGTTATTTGACGCAGCGTTGCTTGTCTGTTGAATTTACGACTCTTTGCAGACGTCGCCGGTCTCGGTCGTTAAGTGCAGGCGGTCGACCACTGCGCTGTCCATGGTGGGATGTTATGCCTGAAATTTCATACTCTCGGCACACTCTTGACACAGTGGATCTGGGAATGTTGAATTGCCTAACGATTTCCGAAATGGCATGACCCATGCGTCTAGCTCCAACCAACATTCCGCGTTCAAAGTCTGTTAATTCCCGTCGTGCGGTCATCATCACGTCAAAACCTCTTCACATGATTAACTTGAACAGAAATGAAAGCTCTGCGAAAGCACTGCGCATTTATACCTGTTCTACGCGATGCTACTGCCATCTGAAAATTTGCATATTGCTATCCCATGACTTTTGTCACTTCAGTGTATAACTGAAATGTTGAAAAGTATATCGTAAAGTATGTATAGTAAAAATTTATTAATTTTTTTTTAAGAAGAAAATTTAATAACAAATATATAATTTGTAAGTAAATAGCTATTGGTGTATTTGACTTATTAAATAAATAAATTATGTGGCCTGTATTCACAAAGAAAAAGGGTCAATCCCAGTCTTCGTTGGATAGATGCTGTTGAGAAGGACTGTTAACCCTTAAAACAAATATTGTAACAGTTTGGTTACGACTAGAAGTGTCTAAAATATCTAATTAGTAGGGCATTCCCTCTCTCATCTCATCCACGGTTGACAGGTCACGACTGATGGAGATGATACAGCAAACTCAGGGGTCCAGGCATCATCAATCCGAACCGCTAAGGTTTATTTTGATTATATTGTAAAATTTACAAAGTAAAAGGGAAACGAAAATTCTAACAGTAGGCTAGCTGATAATTTGAGCAATTCTGCCAATGTTTAGTCTCATAATTATGTTTTATATTGCACCCTTTGAGAACTGATATTATTTCATTGTAAATTATAGATATTGCCTTATTATTTGTCTCAATGACGAAATATTTGAATATCCATTGCTGCTTAAATGGTCTATACATTCCCTGGTATCTTTCTTTTTTTTTTTTTTCATATTCATGCAAATCCACCCAAAAGCATGCAACTTCAAATCAAAATAATACATCGGTCCAAAATCCAAATTTGAATCTGTTCAAATCCATGTTGTCTCTATATTTATATCGCATATTCTCCGAATATATTCGAAACATTCAAATCTCCCAGCCAAGCTATCACCCTACGGCTCTGCTACTCGATACAAAAATGGGACTGTATAGTTAAACTAACCAAGCATAATTGACGATTAGGCTTAATTACGCCACTTCCCAGAAAATGGCCCTGTATTACTGTAATGCAAGGTGGCATCTCCTGCAACGACTTGTGTTTTGAAGCTTACCGTAAGTACCAACCGAAATTGCGAAAATTGTCTCTTTGCACCATAGATACCTTTTACCTTACCCGGCAGCAAATTCTGAAACAAAAATTTGCGCATCACTCAAAACTACAGTTTGCTCGTATGATACTGTAGATCTTGGGTACTATAGTTCTTGATTATATTGTAGTTATAATTGGTCTTGGCTCTTGGGACTTAGGAGCCAGTGTGCCTTAGGGTAAAATGATTGGAGACCTCTGGAGTTGTTAAAAAAGAATAATATAAAAAGGGAATGCACGTTTCTTAAACGCATTAAAAATCTATTAAGAAATACAAAAATTTAAATCATTTTTATAGTACTATTATATGCCTTAAATTGCTCTCGTTATTTTTCCTTTTGCAAAAATTAAATATATGGCTTGAAAGGCCTTTTTTCAATTGTACTTTTTTTTTCCATTTAGATGCCGTTTTAAATATTTTATTCTATTGGTTCCTAAACTGTGGGGTACTAACCTGAGTAGGCAGGGAGGGATTGAAACATGAAAGTCATGCTTTTCCTGATAGAAATTAAGTCACATGAAATAAATGAAAAATTAATTAAAAACAATATTATAGCATTTGAAGGTGAACAAAAATCTGCCACAATAACACAATAGGTCGACACATAGGTGAACACAAGAATTTCATAATTACTGTTTGATTCTCTCCATTAAGATTTGAGATTTTAAATTTAAAATCAATATTGCTATAACATTTTATGATGAAAAATAATTAAGATTGGAACGTTAGATTTATATATTATTAAGATGATTTGTAAAGGTAAAAAGTTTAAAAGACAATGCTTTGTCCTAATAAAAAATACTTTCAAAAATTTATTTTTACTTACTCATCCCTAAAGTACTTCTTTTCATTTTTTTATACATCTTATTTAAATTTTATTTTTAAATTCTAATATATTATTTTATTTCATTATTTTAGTTTAGTTAATCAATACATTATTGACATATAACAAAAAAGGCTAAACATGAATAAAAGAAATTAATCAATACATGTTTTAGTATCTAACAAAAATGCTAAATATCAATAGGAAAATTTAATCAATGAATATATTGCCATATAACAAACATGCTAAATATGAATAGAAGACATTAGTCAATACATGCATTGCCATGTAACAAATATGCTAAAATATGAATAGAAGAAATTAATCAATACATGTACTGCCATGTAACAAGAATGCTAAATATGAATAGAAGAAATTAGACAATACATACATTACCATGTAACAAAAAAAGACTAAATATGAACCGAAGAAATTAATCAATACATGTATTGTCATGTAGCAAAAATTCTAAATATGAATAAAAGAAATTAGTCAATACATGTACCCATGCAACAAAAATGTAATGTTATGTAAACATAATCCATGTAGCAAAAAAAAGACTAAATATGAACAGAAGAAATTAATCAATACATGTATTGTCATGTAGCAAAAATTCTAAATATGAATAAAAGAAATTAGTCAATACATGTACCCTTGCAACAAAAATGTAATGTTATGTAACATAATCCATGTAACAAAAAAGACTAAATATGAACAGAAGAAATTAATCAATACATGTATTGTCATGTAGCAAAAAATTCTAAATATGAATAAAAAGAAATTAGTCAATACATGTACCCATGCAACAAAAAAATGTAATGTTATGTAACATAATCCATGTAACAAAAAAACTAAATATGAACAGAAGAAATTAATCAATACATGTATTGTCATGTAGCAAAAATAACGTTACTTTCTATAAACTTTTAAACGATAATTTCTTTTAAAAGGATCATTATATATGTGAACAAGTCATGATCCGTCCAACAATATTTACCCTTCTATTAAGGATGGTAGGATTCCGCACATGTCATCCGTCTGGGTATTATTTACGCTATTAATGGCTTTCCTTTCTCATCGTGGTTTCCCTTAGTAGACACATAATAATTGTTGTGACAGAACTTTTGTGCCAACCACACACAAATAATAATCAGATTAGATCTTGTGCTACGAAGAGGATTGTGTAATTGGAGGTGAATTGCAGACGCCTAAAAACTTTTCTATATAACTAAGTCCATTTTTACACTTATTACGAAGTAGTTTGTTATTTTTATTTTTTGTCTTTTGTTATTTTTTGTGTTTAAAATTAAAATTTATTGCTGATTCTCAAAAAAATAATTTTCTATCAATACTCTTAATGATGGTAATTAAATGAGATTTATATTAAATCGAACACTTTCAATTTATAGAAAAAAGGCAATTTACTAAAAATAAAATTTTGTAATCGATATATAAAGTATAAATATTCCTATATTCCATTTAATGATAGAAATTTTTTAATTGGAAATGACATATCAAATTACTTATTTTATTGAGAATAAACATGTGGTATCTGTAATATACTATACTATATACTATGTGACCGAGTGACTAGAGACTCTGGAGCTCGGTGTCACATATTTCGGATTGTAGTGGTTCGGAATCCACTTTAAGCTGTAGCCCGGACTCATGTGACTGCAAGAGCGTTCCGGCGTGGGCAGACAACTCTAACTCATAAAAAGTCAGCATCACGGAACCAATTCAGACTTCTACCTACGGGTGCTCCCTCACAACATAAGCTGCCACCCTTTCCCTTCAACCATGAGACTACACGGGTTCATGGGATTGGTCTAGATCAGGGGTCTCCAAACTTTCCAGCCTTAGGGCCATACTGTTTACTCCAGTAAGTACCAAGGGCCAAAACCGTTTTAATTTTTCTGTCATTATCTATAATTTCTAGACCAGTCACCGAATACGCGCTCTGAGCGAGCATACGCGTGCTAAATTCGCTGGTTCAATTATTACAATTACTATTGTGTGTATCGATATGACCGTGGCACTTGACGACATCTAGCGGTTAAAAGCGGAAATAGGTAGGTATAACTACTGAGGACAGCCGCGCGATGTTCACTAATTTTAATGCTAGTGGATTTATTTCAATTATTTGTTAGCTGTTATGCTTAAGTTAAATTTTCTGTGTATTATGCTTGTCATTAAGCTTTTTACCTAGCAAGTAAGTAAAACCGGAGTTATTATCATTCTGTGTTTTTATCCAACTTATTACAGCAACAATAAGCTATTCGCTGTCGCGGGCCGGATGGATGACACTGGCGGGCTGTAGTTTGGACACCCCCGGTCTAGATCTCTACCAAATGGGAATAAGATCCAACAACAATATACTGCACAATTTTTCGTATATGTACTTGTTGACAATTTATAGCAAACATGGAATAGTCGAAAGGATGCTACCTGACATCCAACTGGATTAGAGCTCTGGCTATTAGTATCGTAGGTCTGGTCTAATTAGACTAAATGCAGAAAATTACCAAACCAAAGGGAAAAAAATGCCTAATGCCAAAAAAAATGCCTTAAAAAAAAAAAGTTAATTCTAATCACCCCCTTCCACAAAATATAATCAATCCTTAATTGATTTAATTTTGCCCGGATTTCCTATTAAAAAATAAACTTTACCACTAGAGTTATCAGTTTAGGGTTTTCCTGAAAATAACCGATGTATTTCTAATGTTTCCATATCTTTTGATTGCAAATGGGTTACTTTGTATTCTTACAAGAGTATTCATATAAATAACAAATAATAATTACTATCCTAAAGCCTTTTATTACAATTAGATTAACAATATTTTTGTAAAAGCAATATAAATGAATATTACTAGCAACAAAATAATATAATTTCTAAATCATAATAAATTACAAAATTTAGTTCATTTTTTTCTATTTTGTTTTTTAGTCATAATATATTAAAAGTGCAGAACTAAGAACTAATATATATATATTTTTCCGAACCTGAAGACAAGGGAAAACAAAAACTTTTACAAATGAACATCGTTTTAGAGAAAAAAAAAATATCTTTTGCAGAGTGACAAATCGTTCAAGAATAGGATATCATCAGCAAATAAAAAAATACAACCTTTATAAAATCTGTTGTCAAATTCAATTTACTGCGAATTAATTATTTTAGGATAATGTTTACCAGTGATATAAAACTAGG